>QANX01003908.1:281949-313766 GCA_003254975.1 Ochetophila trinervis
GGAAAAAAAAAAAAAAAGCCAACCATGTTACCAAATTAAGAATACCTAAATTAGCAGGCTTAATAACTGGGCCGGGTTGGTGGATACTTTATATATGTTAATCTTTATCTCATTGTCTTAGCTGATTTATTTGAATTATTTTTTGTATTTATATTTTTTAATGGATTTGTGTCAATTTAAGCTTATAATTTAAAACCAAGGTTGTTTAATATTAGAATGGCTGAATGCAAAAGCTCAACAGTCAGGAAACTATATGCAGGTTTCTCATGAATATTGCAGTTTTTCAGTTTAATCAAAAACCTAAATCCAATTATTAAACAAATTGTCAGCCTTAGAGACATTGACCACATTTTCACAAGCAGTGTAAAATTCTCTCTGTTACCAATTTTTTTCTTATCAACTTACAGTCCAGAAGATGATGTGGGTATATTTTCATCAACAAGAGTCCTAAAGTTAATAAGAAAAAAGTAATTTTCAGATAATAATTACATATACTGAGCTTGTAATACTGTGAATTGTTTTATGGGTAAATTATATATGATACTGAGAAATTGCATCAGTAGTGCAATGAAAATCCAACTCTACATTATTCATATTCAAATACTGGGGTTGAGGGTATTAGAGTAATTTCATAAATTTAAAACAGTTCTACTTAACCATTGGTCAATGACCAAACAAATACGTAACAACAAATAATAATAATAACAATAAAAATAAATAAAATAAAATTTCCTTCGAGGACTTCCTCTTTTACAATAAGCATTCCATGTCTTTCTTTGTTTTAAAATAGATCATATAATATATTGTTTCTGGTAGCAAAGGGCAGGATTTGATATCAGGGATTAAGGGATCGATGGAACAAAATATAGTCAACTCCTCAAGGGAAAATGACTTATTAACTGTTTCTAGATACTTTTTGACAAAAAAATTATATCCCCAATTATTTAGTTAGTCTCTGTCCAAAATAATAATAATAAGTAATAATACTTATTAAGGAATAGCAAGGATTGTAGTTCATCTGCAGGCAACAGCTCTAGAAGAAAAGAAAAGGGAAACAAAAAAAAAAAAAAATATATATATATATATATATATATATCTATGTATATATATATGAATCAGGGGAATTTCATCCAACATTTTCCTTAATTTTGCCTTTTTTATTGGGTGAAGATTTTTGCCTTTTTATAATACAAGAAGAAAAGAAAAACACAGATAAAGCTTCACATGAAAATAGAGAAAACTCAGTGCTTGAAATAATTTTAAAAACTGAAAAAAAAAAAAGAAAAAAAGAAAAAAAGAAAAAGAAAAAAAAGATAGGTAATCCGGAACTACGGGTCCCACAAGTGTAAAATCCATATATAGAGAATTCGGCAATTCCAGTACCAAATATTTGCTTTTTTAAATTATATTACATATAAGTACAAAACCCAAGAGAAAATGTGCCTGAGATGACTAATAAGAATGGTTGAATGATCCAAATCATACTTTCTTTTGTTTCTTTTGTTCTATAATAAGAACAAAGAAATATAATAGTATAATAGTATAATAGTATAATACTTGGTCATACCACCTACCATGCATGCATTTCAGATGAAAGGGGAATCTCAACAGTTGTATTCATACAAAATTCAATTTGCAAATGTTTTAATTAAGAGCTATAAACCAATCATTACATGAATAAAATGCAAAAAAAAATTGACTAAATCATATATAATAAAATACAAAAGCATGATCATATTATGTATATACACATAATAGATAATTTTGGCTTGACTTTTATATTTTAAAGGAAACATCAGCTTTGTAGTTTGATTTAGACAAGGATTTTTCAACTTCTATAGCTTGAATTTTTTATTGGTGATGCAAATTAAGCCTGTAATGTAATATGACTTTTACTAATTATTTGGTATTAACAATAATGTTTGTCTACAGGTTTAAGCTTTCAAAAATGAATTTTAAGATCAAGAACTTGATTTTTAAATTCTTATCTTCAATTTAGCAAAAAAAAAAAAAAAAAAGGTCCTATCTTCAATTTTTCCATACCAGAGACTCCATTTCTTCAAAGCTAGGCCAGGACTACAGCAAATACAAGTCGAAACATGCCAAAGCTTTGTATTATTTTTCAAATTAAATATGTCATCCTCATGTATAAGGTAAGCTTCTTTTAATCACTATAAGTCTTATTAAAATTGATAGAATAATTTATGTATTAAATTATTTTTTTCTCGTTAAACTATTTATTTCTCTAATATGCGGTTGAAAAGTTTGCAACACCAAGCACTTCAACTTCGACTTTTCATAAGATATTCGAAAAGATAATTAGGTAGATGATGTAGATTGTAGATGTGATACATATTACATACTATTATACTTAAAACAACTACCATTATTTATATAGAATGTTAATTTCCAGTTTCAGAAATGCAAGGCTGTTATTGCAGAATTTCATGTTGATGCTCAAGTTCTCGCCCAATGCTAAAGAATTTAGAACCTTTGGAAACAATTTGAAGCATGAATTTTGAGATACTCCATATTAAATAACAACCTATTATTACTGTTTAAGGACAAACTTATAAGAGGTTAACTAAAATTGAGTTATATACCTAATAACGCAATTCACATGTGGGCGCTTGAACCTGAAAGACAATCTAAAGAAAAAATCCATAAAGATGAATTAATTTTTTGAAAACTAGCAATTATAAATATCGAATCCATAACTTACAGTTCTGATATTATATTAAACAACAATCTAGTACTATGCTGTCATAATTTTGAATTTGTGAAAGGTAGACTGAAATTGAGTTATATACTTTATCACTACTATAGAATTAGGCATTGATCATTTAGTAGCTAAAATTTACAGAAGCTGTGTTCTGAACCTAATGTATTCATTTATCCTCGGTAAATTACATATTATGTTGATAATTCATACTTATACAGTGATTAATGCTAGAGAGAAATTCTCAATCCATGATACTTACTAAATAGTTAATGGTAATTTCGAACACAAACACTAGCACAATAATGCATATTTATAATAAGGTAGTAGAAAATAATTGTGATTTCTTTTGATTAACTTGCAACAGAAATTTCTCCTTCATGATTTTTTGGTTGCCATCAAAAGCTTATTGTTGTTTACTATAAAAAAATAAATAAATGCCATGTCATTTCAATAAGTAAAAAAGTCAAAATTATAGCATCCAACAAGAAAGTATGTCTAACGTAGTATATCATGAAACAAATAGGATAGTTTTTCTTGTTAGACTGTGGCTTAGTGAGTATATTGTTGTTTGATAAATGTGTTTTTGTAATTTATTTTAGGAACTAAATGTTGTAAGATTGCTCAATTGAAGTAACCGATTAAATGTGGTTGGTTTGGTTAAAGATAGGTTACTTTAGTTCCAATGCAATAGCATAAATTTAAGGATATGTTGGAGTAATTTGTGTGATGTATTTGGGTGGCTAAATAAGAGCCATAAGTGTAAAATGGCTGGACAGTAGTACGTAAATCTGCACATGACAACTATTGTTTATAGGAAAATGGTTTTGTGATTAAATATTTGTGTTTTCAGGTTTGTTATGGCCTTTGGCCAAAATAGAGGCCTTCTTGCCAAATAGAAGAAATCAGTTTTGTGTTTTCTTTTTTCAATCTCTTATTCTCTTCTTTGGATGAAACTCTTGGCCTAGTTTTTCTAACATGGTATCAGAACTTCATTGATCTTTGTTTGGGATTGAGAGCACTTGTGAGTGTGAGAACTTTAGGGTAAAGCTTACTCAAAGTAGAGGCAAGATTATTGAGAGAAAACCCAAGAGTTGGAAAAGCAAAAATCAATTTATGTTTTCAAAGCTGCATGGCTTCATCACAAGTTGCTGTATGGATCTTTAAGGTGAAACATTTCCTTGACAATTTGCTAAAGAAGTGCCTTGTGTCGAAACAAGGAGGAGAGGAAGCTAAATCAACACCAACAAAACTCCTAGCAGAGAGGAATGCTTCAGAATAATGGAGATCTAGATTTGAGGGGGAGAAGAAGAAAAATGTTCGTTTGGGTGCTTTAAAAGGTTCGGTTTAGTCATAAGATCATCTTAGTGAGCTTGGTCAAGCTTGTTGCGGTCCTCTTAAGCAAAATATGGTGTCTTAAGTTGTTGAAATGAGGGAGACATCAAATATCTAAAAGAGAAGAATTGAGAAGCTTGAATCCAAGAAAGAGAAGTGGATATCAATCCTATGAAGACAATAGAGCACTAATATTTACCCTAAAAATGCCAAGGTAGAGTGTAAGATTGTGGCATTTTTAGGAAGTTTATTGTTGATATTTTTTTGTGTTTAATGTATTTTATGTATTTTTGGTTAAAAGGTTACTCATAGTTGAAGTAACTAAATTGTTGTGTTTATTTAGTTTATAATTGGTTAGTTTAGTTGTGATAGAACCACTAAAAGTGTAAGATATTTTGGTATGAGGTATGTCTTTGTAAGACTAGAAATATAGTAGCCACATGTAGAGGTAATGTGCTGGACATATTAGGTGAAAGCTATAGCACTTTACTGTTAAAGCTTGTTGTGTATTTATGCTTGTATTTTCAGCTTCAGAATTGCACTACTACAGAAAAAAGCTATTGACGACGGCCATACTTTTATATAGACGTCGGTTGAAAAAGAGAGCCGTCGTTGATAAAGTAAGACGACGGTTAAAAAACATCAACAACGGTTTTAACTGTAACCGTCGTCTTAAGTTAATCAAAGACGACGGTTACTTCAACAACCGTCGTTGATAAAAGACAAAAATACACGTGGTATATGTTGCAGCGTATAGACGACGGTTCCTAAAGGAACCGTCGTCTATGAGGATCTTATCAACGACGGTTCCTTAGGAACCGTCGTCTATGATGCATTATAGACGACGGTTCTCTAGGAACCGTCGTCAATAGTGAAATGTTATAGACGACGGTTCCTAGGGAACCGTCGTCTATATCTAGTGTGTATTTTAGACCACGGTTTTCATTTTGAACCGTCGTCGTGTTATGTATATTTGTCCACGTGGCGCTCTTACGTTTAGTCTCTGAAACCTTCAAAATATAGCCGTTGCAAAGTAGCCGTTGCAAAAAATATAGCCGTTGTAATTTTTGTTTGCTTATATATTTTCATGTTCTAAATCAAATTCATTAAATTCATTTCTCTCATCATTCTTGTTCAAATTCTTTTAGTGGTGATCAAAAATATTCAAATAGCATTTATTTAAGATTTAAGTCATCAATTTATTGAAGCTTGAAGTTGATTTGTGTAAAAGAACTCACTATCCAGGTTAGTAATTAATTTTATGCAATTAACTATATTAAACATTTATGTTATTGCATTATCATTTAAATTAAATTAGTTATATAATTTTATTTTCATGAATAATTTTTTTTTATAATTATTAGGTTATAAACATTTAAATTTTGCAATGATNATAATGTATTTAAATCTTTTAAAATTTATCTTAATTACAATTTAATTTTTAATTTTTTATTACAAATTAGAAAAAAAATTGTTTAAGTTCTAAAAATAAATTTTTAATATTTTTACCACTGCGCCAAATAAATTAATATATACATTATTAACTTCTAAAAGTTTCATAAAATTTTAAAAGCCTATATAATTAGAATAATATTATCCTTAATTATAATTGTGAAGCGCTTATCAGAACAGATGGCAAGTGCTGGCTGACAACTATGGCCAGAAGAAGTGACAGAATCTGACTGGATGGAAGTAATTCGACTTTTGGAATTTTCCAAGACATTTATTACGTTCTCACTCTTTCATCTATATTATTTTATTTTGTCAAATTTTATGAAAATTTCATAACAGATTTCATTAAATTACATTTCTTGGGAAAAAGTACACATTATTGGAAAGGTTAAGAACTTTTGCTGCTATCAGGACTTAGTGTTCCTTGAGATTACCTTTAGCTTCATTTTTGCCGCTCCTCGAAGAATTTTTTTATAAAAGAATGCAATTAATTTTTATTTATATGAAACTTTTCGATCTACACGGTAAAATGTGCAGGGTTTGCAGGGCTTGTAAACATGTTCGTTCATTAATTACTGGCTAGAATCTTTATGATTTATTAATTTTTTGGTCACGTGCTTCCCAAACCTTTTAGGGCTATTTTAGTTGTCATAATGCTGGCCAAAGATCTGACAGATTGCGAAACATGCTCCTGACAGTCTTTGGGTCCTCTTTCTTCTGCCTGAACAGCCTGGCGCCCTTGCCTATTATGAAACCCTGTTATTTTTAACTCTCCAATTTTAATTTTATAATATTGACTGCAAAGAGCAAATCTGTAGCTCGGTCTGTGAGATTAGGGTATTTGAATTTTCTTTTAAAATAATTATAATTTTACCTCTCAGATCTACTATTTTTTGTTGGTTTTCGGTGGCATTGCCTTTTGTAAGGAGTACGTTGATCGGATCGTATATTTTATCATCTTGTAATGAATTAAGACTTTTCTTTATAAAGCTTAACAAAGAATCAGGTAGGGAAGCTAACGGGCCAATAGCAGGAACATTAAGTGTCCTGTAGTACCTTCCCATTTTTTGAAGTATAAATATATAATACAAAACGCAGTGCATGCCAAAATTGGAAAAAGAGGTAATTAGAATGGGGAGATTAAACCGAAGATAGACCCTGCAGTACTGTTTGGGGTTTACCCTTCAGGATTAATATTTTATTTAATGTATTTTTCGATGACAAAAACGATAGAGGAAATCAAATAAGAACAAGACGAAAAAGACAGAAACAATGTGTTAAGCCTTGGGTGGCCAGCAGAGCTGGTCCACGGTGGTCATGCATATGGGTCGAAGTAGTAGGGATGTTCTGGTGTTTGTTTTAGTTTTTTTTTTTTTTTTGCCAGTGAATTAGAACCACGGGAGTGGAAAGAAGCTTATTAAAAAATTAGCAAGTTGCAGATAAGATGTTCTAAGGATCCGAAAGAGCAACGGGTGCCCAAAACCATTTCCAGGTGTATGGCTAGCTGCATTGAGGAAGATATATGGACATTGGACAATAGCAAGGCAATCACGTGGAAGCTTCCTTAGCCACAGTGTGCTTCCACTTTGCAAACTTTTTTTCTTTTTCTTTTTTATTTAAGTTTTAAAACGAAAGCGTTTTATATGTAAAAAGCAGATTGAAAAGTTTGCTTTTTGAGGTTTTGGATCTGTGAACGTCTTGTCCTCGATTTTTTTATGTGTGGACACTTTCACGGAAAGTAATAAGGAAATGTCCACCATGGATTGTGGCTTTGATTCTTCTAGTTTCACCAATTTGTCATCAAGTTGAATCGATTTTGACATTGATTATCAACTCTTTGTTAGTTAGTTCCATGATGGAGTTGGTGCATTAAATTTGATTATTCAATATAATGTAAGAAAAGAAGGACATTTGAAAATTTCTATAGTTCAATCATTTTAGTCTCATCGTGAATAAGAATATCATGTATTGAATTGAACCATTTATCAAAAGAAAAAAAACATATATTGAACCCGAAATTGAATATTTTCCTTTTTGAATAAGGTAACAGGAACATTGTACAATGGTTAAATTGGAAAGTACTTGTATGCGAACTTCTACTAAAATCTTCATCCAAAAAAAAAAAAAAAAAAAAAAAAAAAAAAAAACTACAGCATAGACAGTTAACAAGGCCAACTTAGATGGTAGCAGGACCATATGTTCGGGCCTGATTTTCAAGGTCCATGGTTTAATCAGACCTAAAATTTGGCCCATTTTGGAGATGCTGGGCTATTAGATTAGGCCTAACTAATACAGTACTGTGCTAAGAGCTAAAATATTATTTTATTCCGGCTAACATTTTCTTGAAAATTGTCTGTTTTTTGGGCAAAGAAATTATTTGGGCTGAGCGTAGGAACTTTTATGTTTAGGTGATCGAGTCCCTTTACCTCCCTGAAATTAATCAAAAAGACTAAAAAGATGCCACGTAAAATATGAATTACTACTATATTGAGTTTTGTAATGATTGGACTTCGTTAAAAATTCTAATATCTGGAAGCAATCAAATTTTTTATTTTTTTTTATGTGACTCGAACTATGCGCTGAACCAATTGAGATTATTGGAGGGAAAAATTGCCTACTTCGTACGGTATCCAAGCGAAGAGCGTAATAGGTCAAGCTTGCACGCCTTAAAGCGTAAATACGCTGCGCAAGCCACATTAAAGTTTGGGGATTTATCCTTTGCATGAACTTACAAGCTACGCATCAGTCCTGCTTTTGTCTCTTTCTAACCAAAGATTAAAATAAAATGGCCGTGGGTAATATAGCACCACAACCAGACTGTAACCAATGAGCTTCCTCCATTCCACTTATCTTTCAGCCAAATACTGGATTGTGATTGGTCAGTCGTTCTCTAGTTTGATTGCCTACTGTCATTTATATATCAATCACAGTGAGCTTAATTTACTGGCACAGTATTTATTTCAGTGCGTTATTTATATAAATAGTGCATGATCTTATTGAAAACCAAGTCCCTTACTTTGGCATTCCACCGAGTCTGAACTTGGGAGTAGTGTAGTGGAGGGTTTTCATTTTAGCTAAATAGGTGTAATATTCCCGCTGTGTGGGAGACATGGAAAAGTTGTCTGGTTTGAGCCACCTTTTCATGACAATCTTTCTCCACAATTTCTCTATTTTCATGGTAATCCCAGCCATCACAGATGTCACAATGTCTGCGATTTGTCCCGGAGAAGATGAGTGCTCACTTGCAATTTACTTATCTGGATTTCAACAAGCGGTAATCCTACGACCCATTTCAGTACTGTTTCTGTTTTTTTTTTTTTCCTTTCCTTATTCCTGAGTAACCAACCAAGTAAAGTTCCATGAATTAGTACACCTGCTTGTTTTCTTTGTGTTAAAACTCCTGTGCAAAAGCCATGGTAAGCACGTAAAGTTCTTTATTTCTCTGTTTATCTTTTTTCCAATATTTTTCCTTAACTTTTGATTTGTGATTGCATTGATTGGTTTCCTTTTCAATTGACCAAATTCAAAGATACGACCTACTATCGTTTTTTACCTTTATTTATATTTTTCTTTTCTTTTCTAATAAGTGTATTCTCATTTAAGAAATGTGATTACTAATTAGCTAAGTAGATTACGTATATTACTAGATGACTTTTTTATCTATTTAAATTCCCTTTAATGTCATAATAATGTATAGATTTTATTAATTTCTAGGTAATTCTAATAGTATTGCTCATCTCTTTTGTATGAGAAAATTTTAGTATCTCTTTTTATTGTGACGGAATAAGTTTTCTACTTACTAACCGGCTTAGTTAGGTCGATATTTTCAACTATATGCATATATTGTTTTTGCAAAGCCCTACTACTCCATAGAGTTTATTTCACTTACGTTTCAAATTACTCATCTAAGGCTGAGAATGAGAACGAGAGAAATGGTCATTGTTTGCATAATTTCGTCATCTTTAGTGAAAGTTGTTGTTGTAGCTTTTGTCTTTAGCTATATATAGAGCAAGTAAAATTTTAACCACATATGTTGTATGTTCGTATATCCTTTGATGATCATAAAAACTCTCTCTCTCATCAAAAACGAAGTTTCCCTTCGGTTTCACGGATTCTTCTTGCTGGGTCTTTCAGCTTAAGTAATATGGACAAATTACCTAGAACTAGAAGCTAGGGTCCACAAGGATACTACAAACAAATTTTTCCATGTCACTTTGTTAACAATGACAATATGCGATCTTTCCCATATTTTCACTAGAATCCAAATTGCTTTTCCTTTTATCTTCCTTTTTCCTATGAACTATTACATTTTGATCTGGTTACAAAATTTATTTTAGTTGCTGGGCCCACTGAACCTTATAGAAATTAATACAGTCTAATATATAAGACCACTAACGAAAAGGGAAATCATTATTTCGTAAAAAACTGATATACTGTGCGTATGTATAAATATAGTTGACAAACCTAAATCCCTTTTTCTTTTCTTTTTTTGAATAAAGCTAGATCCGTTGGATAAGGACTTCGACGTAAAGTATTTTGTTAAGCGGGTTCAAGCATTTCTTTAAAGATTAGAGCCGAAAGTTGATTTGGGTTAATTTTGAATCTCTGCCCAAACCAAACCGACTAAAACTTGCATATCCTGATCAGCATCACTTTGTTTTCCTTAAGATTCAAGTGAGTAATACTGCACATGAACTTTACTAGTGATATGTTTATTTGGATTTTTATGAAATTTCTAGGAATATTACAACCCAGTTTTATATTCAAACTAAACCTTGTCGTATTCGATTTTAACTATAACTCAATGATGAATTTTATTGTATACATGTGGACCATAAGATCGGAAATTGAATCCACACTGAATTCACGAGTATTTTGGTCTAGATGATTAAATTAATGGCCTGCGTCATTGGGCTATATCCTGAAACAAATCATACTCTGGATGCAACTTTATAGGTGGTTTGGGTTTAGCTATTATTTCAACAAATTAAATCTTGAATAGTAATCCATGTCAGTTCAAGGAATGCTAGATCAGCTTTTTGTTCGAAAAGGCCAATTAAATTAATTTTCTAATGGGCCACGGCCCAGATCTACAGTATGTGTTTGCTAAAAATTATATACAATAATACAAATGTAGTATCCCTAATTAACTTATATTTTTTTTTGGTAAATAACTTATATTTTATTTTATTTTATCATCATACAACATTACAAATTATTATAATTTTTTTTTTCAAAACATAATTACTAAAAAATAATACAGGTGACATGATATAACCGTACATATATAATTGCTCCCATATATATATTAATACACATTAATTTACTTATGCAAGCAAAGTGGAGACGGTCCAAAAGAGAAAAGAAAAAAGAAAAGTTGGAGACAGAAATATCTAAAAACTAGACCTTTGTCTTTAATTTTCAGATATAAATGTATGCATCCCACATAACGCTTTCTTTCATATTAACGTTCTCTGCTGCTTTTTAAGTTGGTTCTTAGAGTGGGCTGGATTTGTTTGTTTAGTTTATTTTTGGGTAGCTTTTGAGAGGGAGAGAGATCTTATAAAAAATGAAACAGTCAACAAAGATGAATCACCTCTTCATAACAGTCTTTCTGTCCAACTTCTCCACATTCATGGTGATTCCAGTAATAATCGATGTTACAATGTCCGCCATTTGTCCAGGAGAAGACAATTGCTCATTAGCCATTTACCTCTCCGCATTTCAACAGGCGGTATTTTTTTTCTTCCATGCGTTATTTTCTAATTTACTTAATTTTTTCCACCTTCTAATTTCCTGCATCTTCTTATTGTCGCTTCTACTTGCTTTGCTTGGTGCTTCCAGAGCAGAGAAATCATCTTTTTTTTCCCCCACTTTTCCATCTTTGTTTAGTCTTTGAGAGCAAGTGGAAGGGTATAAAAGCAATTAATTAAACAACATTTGAGGAACATAAACTGTCTAGAAAAAGCCCTTGATTATATATCACTTCCTTTTGCTTCTTACAATACGCGATAAACCTTCATGCCTTTGAATTTTGCTGATATACAGAGCATTTATGTACATACCAAGGAGTTTATTAAGTCTTCCAGTTACCATTTTAGAGATGCCAAAAACTATTAACATTTTGATCTGAGAAGTTTAATATATTTTATGGAAGCTGCGGTTTTACCCATGAATGCACTGAGACTGTGCAACTTTTGTAGACAAAGTGAAAACTAATGTGATATTAGTTACTGTTTAATTTTGGTCAGTTATATGTGATATTAATATTGCAACTTTTGTCATAAATGTATACATAGCAATATGTTAGAAGAAATGCTTTTCTTTTGTTTTTATAGATTTTGCCAATGGAAAAAAAAAATTATGCCATTGGATTGATTTTTCATTCTTGGAACTAACAGTAAATTAATCGATCATAACAAAAGGTTAAAGGAGTACCACAACAGGGAGATGTGTTTTTTTTTTTTTTTTTTTTTNTTTTTTTTTTTTTTTTTTAGAGTTAACATATAGGGTTTATTGTTAATCATTCTTAATAGAAATTTATTTAACGTGTTTTATTTACTGCCTGTACCCTGAAACTGAGGAAATTACTGTACAAGTTCAATTTGTTAACGTAAAATCAATACTATATCTGGACAAAATTAAAAAGTTTTTAGATTAAGAGTTTAGCGAGTGTTTCTTTATGATTTTTAAGAGAATATACGTTTTTGCTTTTTCAATGTTTGAAACCTTTGTAGACAAAGTGAAAACTAAAAGTAGGACCTCGACTAAACAATCAGAACTCACTCTCAGCATGAAATGCTTTGTGCTCTTTCTTGTCACATTTGCATTAAAAATTAGAATTACTTGTCATTTACCATTTCAACTTTTTCCCTAGGTTTGGTTTACTGCTAAAGCCAATGAGAATACAATTTCATATCTACGGTTCAAATTTTGATCTAGATAATTTTCCTCCTCTCTCCAATCATAATAATTTTAATTTTGGCAAAAAGAAAATGTCCCTTTAAATTTATGTCCATTCAAAATCACCTTTAATTAGTCACTCCCTATACCATATTTCACGAGACATCCCCACATATAGTTTTGTTCTTAAAGTTTTTTACTTTGAATTTTCACTCCAAATTTTTTGCATACGATGAATGATTCATGGGATATAATTGTGGTTTTATACAGATTATAGGGCTGGGAACTCTCGTGATAATGCCTTTGGTAGGGAATCTCTCGGACGTATATGGAAGGAAAGCTCTGCTTACAGTCCCATTGAGTTTCGCCATTATTCCCCTAGGTATGCATACATATTAGTCCTTCCAAATTGACTAGATTTTTGTTAAATTTCTCCATTATTCAATTTAATTGCTTTGACGAGATTGCTCAACCAGCACAACCTTGCATGTTAATTGGATATGGTTAAATTATTAGGTAATCATTCATGGACAATACTCATCTTTTTTTTTTTTTTTAAAAAAAAAATGGACAATACTCATCTTAATGATAATTTATGTAGTGATTTAATCATAACCATATTAATTAAAAAAAGAAAAAGCCTAACTATCAATTCCAACTGCAAAGATTTTCCACTTAACTGTCGCTTTAATATATGTTGATAGGAGAGTCAATACCTCATCACATCAGACCGAATATTATCATAAATTTGTCTAAATCAAAATTTCGAAAGAAAAGAAAAAAGTTTTTCTAATCATATCAAATATATATATATAGTTGACAGGACCCGTCCCACCAGGGTCCTGCCTGCGTGACTTAATGTTGCCACTAAGCTACAAGCAGTCGATAAAATCCGTTAAACCGTTTTTCAAAAATAGTAAAAACCAACAGACCGAAAAGTTTTCTCTACTGCCGGAAATTTTATTAGAAATTCCGGCAGCACTTCGGCTGTTTTCTAACACTCCCCAAAATACAAATAGCGCAATTCCTACAAGGAAAACGTTTCTATATATTATACAGTCTACCAACAAACATTTCCCACAGCAATCACATCTCAATAATTAATTCAATATTCACCATAAAATATATTCGTTATATTTTTCCCGTAGCTGGACTCAGTATGAAAACTGAGCTGCCTACATACCCTTTCTCAAAGGGATCAAGCTACCTGTAGTTCCGATAGCATATTTACACCAAATATGCCACTTCCGATGCAATTACTATTCAGAAGTCAACTTGACAAATATATGTTCTAATTCACTATACTCACATTACTACTCAATAATTCCTTATACACCCTTGCCTTTCACATTTCATTGGCCATTAACCTTTCCAACAAATTTCATAAAAAAAATAATAACTATAGCTTGGCGGCATGATTCCTCGCCCAAGCTAGCAATATCCTGCTTGGCGGCATAATTCCTCGCCCAACAGTAACACCCTGCTTGGCGGCATAATCCCTCGCCCAAGCAGTACTCATCCACACAATTACATCCAGTATTTATTTCAGAGAACAATAACACAATATAATATATAAATTTTACACATTAACACACATTCCACACATTCACATACATTCACATTTCAGAATAGGGTAACCAGTCATCACGACCCTTCTCACCAAGGCGTCGTGTCGGGAATGGAGTAATGGGTAACCAGTCATCACGACCCTTCTCACCAAGGCGTCGTGACGGGAATGGGGTGCAAACATCACGATCCTTGGTCTCTAGGAATCGTGGCATAAATGGGCTTAATATCTCTGAGGGTACCCTCCTCAACATCATCATCATCATCATCACATCTCCACATCACCCTCCACCACAGCCCCCGCATCGCCATTTCCATATCCGTTCAAACACAATCAATTTCACATAAACAATCACAGCAATTCAATTATTTCAACATCCAAATCCACATACGCAACCCAAACGATTCTCAACAATCAAACCCATACACACATTCAATTCCACATAACAATTCTACATAATAATCAACACACAAATTGGTCACACATACATATTTAATTCTCAGACCAGTGCACAATCATAATACATTTAATTATATAATATATATATATATATTCCGAAACCGTTATTAACACTAACCACATATACTTCACATATATATATAAATATTCATTTATTCAATACATAATCCCGAAACTCAATCATATACTTCAATCCTATAATTTCAGCACACCAATTCATAACCACACATCTCTAAATCACCAATTATCAACAATTTCTATTTTTAACAATTATTAACATCACAGTTCAACACCGGGTAAATTCCAATACTCATTTATAATATACGAATGATATGTCAAAACGAAGCTTAAAAGGAGTAGAGTACAACCGTATTTTTACCTCGTCCAACCTCCGCCGGTGGTGGCTGGAAATTGATCGGAAAGCGGCGGCCGTGCACCCGTAACTCGCACCGCTTACACGACTGAGATTCAGGACGAACGGGTGCTTAAATCGAACTCAGGAGGCCCAAAAGAGGGGGGCCGGACTGGTTTCGTCGCCGGAAACCGTGGGAATCCGGCGACCGGAGGAGCGTGGGTCTCACCGGTTTTCTCATCGTTCCCGGCGTTCGGCGGCGTTTCACGGTCAGCGGCTGGTGGGGAAAGGGAGAGGGGGATCCGGGATAACTTTTCTGGGCAGTGGGTCGGTCCAATTTCGCCGGAATCCGGCGATTGCACAACCCAGGCTGACCGGATTTCTCTTTTTTTTTGGCGATCTAGGCTCCTTCACGGCGAGTGCTCGGTGCCAAAAGAAAGAGGGGACCGGCAGCTCTGTTTTTCCGGTTAATTTCTGGCCTGGCTTGGCCGGAAAGTGGCCGTGGCCGGCGAAACAGGGGAGGCGGGCTGTCGCGGGGAAGGGAGACGGCGCCAGGGGGGGAGGATCGGGTCTCCTCCCCAAAAATCCAGAACCTTCTGGCTTTAAAATTAATAAAGGCAGGGGCAAAATGGTCATTTTGCCCTGCCGCCACAATTTACCAAAATACCCCTCACCTTCTCCCGACCATAACTTCTCGGTTTTAACTCCAAATCGAGCGTGCTGCTAGTCTACGGACTCGTATCGACTAGCTCTATGCAACGGTACCACGGTCAAAGCCATAGCACGCTCGCACACAAAAGTCAACCCTGAGCCCTTCCTTGGTCAACTCTGTCAACTTTGAGAAATTTTTCAACATCTTTCCAGGACGGGATGTTACAATACATATATTTTTTTCCGACTGAAAATCAAATAAAATACCTAAGTGACTTAAATTAATAACTTTTTTTTTTTTGGGAAAAAAAAGTTTCATTGAAAATCAAAAGAAGACCCAAATATCAGCTAATGCATAGCCGATCTCGCACGAGAGGATATCTTTCTTTTCTTGAGTTACAAGATCAACAATTCTTTGAGAATAGTAATTTTTAAGAATCAGATTATAAAATTGTTTTTTATCGCCTATTTAGCAAAAAAATAGACAAGTTTATTACAGTTTCTACTACACTAAAAAAAACTAATAAAATCAAAATGACGCCATAAACAAACAATGTCCTTTAGAATTGCTTCAGCTGACCAATATAAACTTGTGAATCTATCCTCATTATCCTCATTTAAACATTGCACTATGCTCGTAGCATCAGTCTCGCAGCAGACATGTTTCCACCCATTTTGAACACAAACCGCAAGTGCTTGTAAATAAAGGAAACTTAAATTAATTACTTACGAGGCGATTCACGCTACCCTAGAATAAAGGAGAATAAAGTACAAAAGTTCAATTCATAATCTTCACATTTCCTTTCCTTAGCTGTAAATAAACCCCACTAGGTACTGTAAATCTGCGCTTTGAATGTACAAAACTTTCAATTGATTGGTCCTTTTGGTAACCGATCGAGATGCTACACCGTTTTATGTTTTATTTTTTTTTTTTTTTGCTGAAGAAATTTTTTAATTGTTGTTTTTGTTTTTCCTTTTATAGTAGGCCTTCCGCGTTACATTTGCACGGCACTGCCTGTCCCATAACTTTCTTTTCTACCTCAATTGACAATTTATTTTATTATTTTTTATTGTTATTATGCAAATCCTCAACTGATTAAATAGATATTTATTTTCTAAATTTAACAAAAAAGAAAATGAACGGAAATTGAATATAAAAAGATAATTTTATACTGTATTAAAAAGCACACTACCTTCTTCGATATATATATATATCATGCATTATTCATGTGTCATAATATACGTATGAGATTGAAAAGGATATTAATTATGAAATAAGTGTTACAGGAATATTGGCATACAGTAGGACAAGGAATTTCTTCTACGTGTACTACGTGGTCAAGACTCTCACTGCCATGGTTTGTGAAGGCAGTGTCCAATGCCTCGCCCTTGCTTATGTGGTAAAATTCTCCACCTTAATCCTTAGTAATATTAATGTAAAAAAAAAAATCTTTATTAATAGTTATGGTAAAAATACAACTTTAATACAGTTCGAAGTCAAAAATGTAATTCTTTCTGAATACAATTTTTTTAATAATAAAAAAAATTGATGGTAAAAGCCTCGCCGTTGCTTATTTTGGGCTTTATATGGGCTTTGACTTTAATGGCTATGGGCTTCTATCCGAGCCATAGGCATGTTTCCTGGTAATCATTGAGAATTGAACATTGCATAATTGTTTTTATTTTTATTTTTTGTCAAACAAGGATAATTGCTTCGTTAATAAAAACGATAATATTTTTTCTTTTCCCTCCAAATTCGCTAGAGAAAACGCTTTAGAGTTGGACACCTTAAACCCTTTCTTTGAAATTGATTTTGTGTGTAAAACTTTCAGGCTGATAATGTTCCGGAAGCGCGAAGAGCTTCTGTATTCGGAATCCTATCAGGGATTGGTTCCTCTGCTTTCGTTTGTGGAACCTTATCGACTCGTTTCCTTTCTACGTCCTCCACTTTCCAGGTTCTTTCTCTCTTCCCAAACACAGAATAGTATTTTGATTCGTTGTTATTAGTGGCTCAATTAGATTCTTTTTTTATATTTAGGTTGCGGCGTTGGTTGCGGTGGTAGCTGCGGTGTATATGAAGGTTTTCCTACCAGATTCGATCATAGACGCCAATCTATCTGCCCCAATCATGTCGAAGGAAAAGCTATATGTCGCTGAATCAGACAAAAACCCATCAAGGAAAATGCAGATATTCAAAACGATGCCATCATTGGACGACATGATCGCCTTGTTGAAGACAAGGTTTTTGTTTAATATCATCTCTCCTAGCTTCAAATATAAGCATTTCGTTTCAATTCTCTTTTTTTGGTTTCTCTGTTTCAAATAATGCTCATTTGGGACGCCTGTAGTTGTAAGTTGTAACTTGGAATAGTTAACTGTAAGTAGTGGATTTTGCAGCCCCACATTTTCTCAAGCCGCAGTTGTTGCCTTCTTTAGCAATCTTGCGGATGTTGGTCTTCATGCTTCGATGATGGTACTTTCTCCATCCACTGATTAAAAACACGGTGTCTAAATTCTCTTGTTTGTTATGCTGTAATTTCCACTTTAGAGTAGTGGGTTCTGCTAGCTTGTTGATACTTGCAAATTATTATATTATACAAAAGGAAATGCGATGGTTGAAATTTGATAATCCTGTGCAGTACTACCTAAAGGCTAAATTTCACTTCAGCAAGGATCAATTTGCTGACCTAATGGTGATTTCTGGAATTGCAGGGACTATCTCACAAGTATTTTATCTCATTCCTTTGTCTTAGCTGCCGTTTGCGTTTCTATTGCACAATGCATTCGTTTATAGCCTCCATTAATTTTGTGGTGGATCTAATATTCAAAGTTATTCTTCAGCTGCTTATCATGCCCTTATTGGCTCCCGTTCTAGGAGAGGAGAGGCTGCTTTCAATAGGACTCCTTTTTAGCTGTGCGCATGTAAGTACCCCTTGAACTAAATGATGTTGATAGTATGGTTATTCTTTGATGACGTTTATAGATATATGTGTGTTTCATGGTTACGAATTCATTGTATATACCAGAATAATTGCATAAACATCTTTCAGATCTCACTAAATTATTTTTGTATTGTTTGCAGATGTTTTTATTTAGCATTGCGTGGTCTGGCTGGGTAATCCTTTTGCTACCACAATTTTTTTCCTTTCATATTTGTGAAACCAGTATTATAAGTTTGTATGCTTGTTGCCTATCCTGGTTAACAGTTTGAAAGTTTGTAGGTTCCTTATGTTGCTGCTATGTTTTCCATCCTTTTTGTGTTCGCGCAACCATGTGTGAGTTCCTTTAATCTCCATTTCGTAGTTCATAATATTTTCCAAATAGTCTTTTGATTGGTTTTTCCATTAAGATGTGCAGATGCGGAGCATTGTATCCAAACAAGTTGGATCCGGTGAACAGGTATTTTTCTTGAAGTGTGACTTTAAAATGTTTTGGATGATAGGGCTTGTCTTATAGAACATAGTGTTGTCAAACTATTAGTAATATATCCTAATCTCAGTAATCACTGTCATTGTACTGAAGTGGTATGTGAAAAACAGACCAATTAGTGGTGAAGAAATCAAACTCATGAACCAAAACAACAATAAAAATGTTTGCTGTGATTCTCTTCATTGTTTATCATTTATCCAGCATATCAATTCCCTTTTCAGAGCCACACTGTTGTCTTGTCTTGACTTTGTCCCCCTAAATAAAAATTCAATTTTCCTTCAGGGGAAGGCTCAAGGATGCATTTCAGGCATAGGTTCTTTTTCAAACGTAATGTCTCCCTTGGTTTTCTCTCCTCTAACAGGTGAGTGGCAATTTATTTCAATTTTTATTTCGTCGAAAAGTCAATTCATAAACTAATACAGTTGAGTTTCTCTTCCAGCTCTGTTTCTCTCTGAAAGGGCACCCTTTAATTTCCCTGGGTTTAGTCTTATGTGCTGCGGATTTGCTACGGTAAGAGTTTCTACATTATGATAAAAATGCTTTTCTTTTCTATTTTGCTGGTGGTCATCATTTGAGCTCCAAGCTTATTATCAGTTAAAGACAAGATCTGACTAGCTCAATTTATTAATTAATCTTGCTTAGATTTCTACTTTTAGATGAGTGAACTTCCATATAAAGATACCACTTCTAATGTAACTTATCTTGCAAAAAAAGGCTAATATTATTACTACAGGGCTTCTTTTAAACACCACTAGGAAACATTTTCTTAACATATTCATTAATTATTTATTACGTACCTTTATGTGTTTTGACTTTATATATATTACTTCTGATTGTGGACCTGTCATCAACTTTCCACTTTGCTTAATGGATTTTTTTTTCCCCCTTTATCTGCACGCAATTGTTTATATGTTTTTTTGCCCTTTATAGAATTTTTTGAGCTCTTCTACTTGATATAAGAGAATGTTTTATTTGTGTAGATGATAGCATTTATTCAGAGCGTGATGATAACAGCGATTCCTATCCCAAGTCGTCGAAACAGCAGCTGCAATCACTTGGAGCCCTAGTTTTCTGCGATTTGAAAGCTTTAATTCAAATTATTGCTTTTCTGGCCATGAGCTGGCTCTTGTATAACCAACCATGAATTTCACCACTTGCCATCGGCGGCAAAAGAAATTTGATGCCAGAGCCCAATTCTCATGTTTTGAGGTCTCAGAAATATGTCTTTCCTTATTTTTCAAAATTGGACGTTCGTAGTAGGTTAGAAAAAGGGAATGCAACGAAAAAATAAAAAGAAATGAAATGAAACATCTTTGATTTTGTAGCCTATTTATTCGAGTCAATGGGAAAACCTAGTCTGCGCAACTGAATCTCTTTATTTATTTATATTAATTATTTAACGTTCTTTCTCTCCCCCTGTGGGATGGAAGAAAAAAAAGGCTATAAATCTACTGAACTCAATCTTTCTTTTTGTTTATTTTATATTACTTTGCATTTACGATTCTACGCAGCTCAATGTTATAATATATATACTCAAACAATTTATTTGTTTATACTAATTTTTTCGAGTATTTTTAACAGTGTTTTTTATTTTAAAAAGGATAAATTTTTAAATATTTATAAAATAAAGATTTAGATTTTTCATTCAATTTCTATAATATTTTTCATCGGCACTAGTAATTTTTTATTTTTCACTAAATATTTTATTTACTTTTTTTTATATTGTTTTTTCTTACATTCTCTCTACATAAATATATATAAAAAATTAAAAACAATTATAATTATGCACTGAAAATTATAAAATAATAAATACATATTTTAAAAGTTTAAATATAATTTTTTAAATATAAAAAAGTTAAATTTCAATTTTAATTTTTAACTTTTCAATATAAAAAATTTATTTAAATTATCAAAAATTAAAATGATTTTTTAAAATAGAAAAATTAAATTTTTTTTTTAAAAGGCATTGAAAATGCTTTTAGCTCTTACACATATACGTTTCATACAATTAAACATTTCGGCTGAAGAAAAATCTGTAACAATTGAGGAGAAAAAATGCGTTCTTTGAGATACTACAGATGGACGAAGTCAGAGACTGTGGGGCTGGAAGGGTATGAGAAGCAGTAAATGGTTGTGGGATAAAATATAAAAATAAGACTGTTTAAAAGTAGAGTTTAGTATCCAATGCTTTGCACAAGAAGAAATCTACCGCCAAGTTGGCTGACAAGTGACAACGAGGAGTAAAGTCTTCCTTCCATTTCCCGCCAACCAAACCCAACACCCCCAACGCTGCATATTATAATATGCAAAAATCTCAGCAATCCAGAAATGAAAGGCGCGTGTGAATGTGAAACTGATTTTCGGGCGAGGCCAAGAAACGGAAACGATTGAGACTCATTGAATGGAAGTTATGGAACATATCCAAAAAAAAAAAAGACCATACCCAGATCACACCGTGAGTGACCAAACCCATTAATTTTACAGAAAATAAAAGAAAAAAATTAATTTGTAATTCCGAAAAAAGGTTGAACTTAGGAAATCCATTCCCCGCGTCTCTGCCTCTCCACGTGTCCCAGTACCTATATATCATGCCAGACCCCTAAAACGGCCAATTCCATTATTTTAACTAACATTTTTTTTTTTCTGTATCCATCTCTTTGCCACCTTCGGTTTTCGCCGTTGGCTTCGTCGGAGAACCCAAAAAAAAAAAAATAATAAAATCCTGAATTACAGTCTGTCTACATGTGATCTCCGATCAGACTTTGCGGTTCCTCCGGTGACGGCCAACGTCTCCACCTCTACATTCTTGAATTGTTGTTTTAGTATCTGCAACGTCGGTCTTCCTCATCTTGAGCATCGATTATTCTTTTGGCTATTGGAGAACCCTCATTTGCTTTTTGGAGCTTCAATGGCCGAGGAGTATTCTGAAGAAGTGGTGTGCCTTCATGGCGATCTTGATTTGAAAATCATTGAAGCGCGGTGTTTGCCAAATATGGATTTGCTCTCGGAGCGTGTCCGCCGATTCTTCACCTCCTTAAAGACCTGCACGGCGCCGTTTCCACCCAGTTCCGGAGCCAGCAAGCAGCATCCGCACCCCCGGAACATGATTACCAGCGACCCTTACGTCACTGTCTGTCTCGCCGGGGCAACAGTTGCTCGCACGCGCGTCATCTCCAACTGCCAAAACCCAGTCTGGAACGAACATTTCAAGATCCCTCTGGCCCACCCGGTCTCGCGCGTCGAGTTCTCCGTCAAGGACAACGACATGTTCGGCGCCGATTTAATAGGGATCGCAACGGTCGCGGCTCGGCGAATCCTGTCGGGCGAGACCATCTGTGATTGGTTCCCGATAATGGGTTCGTTGGGGAAGCCTCCGAAGCCCAATGCTGCTGTTAGACTCGAAATGAGATTCACAAAATGCGAGGACAATCCATTGTACCAGTACGGCATTTCGGCCGATCCGGAACATTTCAGCATCCGAGATTGCTATTTTCCGGTGCGTAAAGGAGGGTCCGTGACGCTCTATCAGGACGCACATGTTCCTGATTCGATGCTGGAAGATATCGAGTTGGAAGGCGGGATTGTGTTTCAGCACGACAAGTGTTGGGAGGACATTTGCCATGCAATTTTGGAGGCTCACCATCTGGTTTACATTGCGGGCTGGTCCATTTATCACAAGGTGAAGCTGGTAAGAGAGCCGACCAAGCCGTTGCCCAGCGGAGGAAATTTGAATTTGGGGGAGCTACTCAAGTACAAGTCGCAAGAAGGGGTGCGAGTTTTGTTGCTCGTTTGGGACGATAAGACTTCTCACAGCAAATTCTTCATCAATACGGTATCAATTAATTTTGACTTCAATACAATTTCAAGTTTAAAAATTATTTCTCTGTTTTTTTCCTCTTGTTTCGAAAATTTATCATTTTCCTCCTTTACTGTTTCATTTACACCTCTCACAATAATTTTGACGTCTTAAAAGATGCTAGTTGAAAATTTTAAATCCTAATTAAAATATTAATTGTAATTAGCACAAATTTAAAAAGTCTAGATAAAATATTCTTGTATCAATTTTGCTACTTTTTGCTAATTCCTTTGTCGTAAGTTGAAGTATTGTTGGAGAGTCTATATTCGAGGATAGAAGTAATTTTGGGGCTGGTTTAAAAATAATATACCTGGGGAATTCAAGGAATAATATTCTTGGCCTTTTTTTTAATTCGCTTGTCCAAATAATCATATTATATGAGTTTTTCAGTTGGTTTGTTTTTCAGCATATGTTTCTTATGAAAATGCTTGGTGTGCTGTATGCAGGCTGGAGTTATGCAAACTCATGATGAAGAAACTCGGAAGTTTTTCAAGCATTCTTCTGTCTCATGTGTGCTATCACCTCGATATGCCAGCAGTAAGCTTAGCATTTTCAAGCAACAGGCATGCTTTATATACCATGGTCCAGCAACTGCTGCGCTATATTTTGTTCTATCTAAATTTTTAGTTTGTAAATCCGCTTAACAATTCTGACTATGCCCCAACAGGGAAAACCATAGAATAAATTCAATTCCTTTTCAACAGCTTCATTGGCATTTTTCACTATCCCTTTGATTCATAAGCCAGTTAAACACCCTAATCAATTTTCTGTGTATTATAGAGTTTGCTGACTAGTCCAAAGTATTCATTAATTCCATTTATGTCTGCATGGTTTATTGCAAATTCAAAAAAAAAAACAAATTATAGAATTGAGAAATGATTTGTTGAGTTCTGTGAAATCCTTAAAATTCATTAGCTAGATATGCAAATATGATAGACATATGTGTTCTTTCTTGTGATATTCGACACTATTTGGTACATTGCTAAGCAAGATGTTAGTGAAATTGTGTCACTAAAACAATTCATGATTAGTCACGTTTCTATTGAACTAGTCTCGTACATAAAAAGCATAATGGACATGCAGATCTGAAATCATGTCTAGAAGCAATAGTTTGTTCAGTTGTCTTCTCCCACTTGCTCATATATCCTGTTTCATTTGACTTCAGGTTGTTGGAACCCTGTTTACCCATCATCAGAAATGTGTAATTGTAGATTCACAAGCATCTGGAAATAACCGGAAGATAACTGCGTTTCTAGGAGGTCTAGACCTTTGTGATGGCCGCTATGATACCCCTGAGCATAGACTATTCTGTGATCTTGACACTGTATTTGAGGATGATTTCCACAATCCAACATTTTCTGTGAGTATCTCTAGTATAAAAATCCGTTTTTGGGGTGGGGGGAGTTCTGTTTCCAAAAATGTGGCCAAACATTTTGAATCTTTGTTTGATCATCTATCTAATCCTGAAAACCCATTATTTGTCATTTGAATGAAAGGGTCCAACTAGGGGTCCAAGACAACCATGGCATGATTTGCATTGCAAAATTGAAGGGCCTGCTGCATATGACGTGCTGACTAATTTTGAGCAACGTTGGAGAAAAGCCACAAAATGGTCAGAGTTGGGGCGGCGTTTTAAAAGGGTTACTCATTGGCATGATGATGCTTTGATAAAATTGGAGCGCATTTCCTGGATACTTAGTCCATCAACATCAATTGCAGATGATGATCATAAATTATGGGTTTCTAAGGAAGATGATCCTGAAAACTGGCATGTTCAGGTTTAATTGTTTGCACTTCCTGTACTGAAACCTTTATTATGTGATCGTATTATGTCTAGTCTCTCAGATTCTTAAGTTGGTTTTTGTGAACAGATTTTCCGATCCATAGACTCAGGATCTTTGAAAGGGTTTCCGAAAAATGTTTATGAAGCAGAGGCTCAGGTTCACTGTTTCTCTTAGAAATTAATTTGATCTATATGTTGACTATAAATAAAGTTTTTAATGATAAGTATTGATCATGGGCATGGTTTTTCATTTTGCTAATTGGTCAACTACTGTTTCTTTGCAGAATCTTTCTTGGGCCAAAAGTTTAGTTATAGACAAGAGCATTCAAACAGCATACATCCAAGCAATCAGATCTGCTCAACACTTCATATACATTGAGAATCAATATTTTCTTGGATCATCATATGCATGGCCGGCTTACAAAGAAGCAGGTTTTGGCATCACTTATATATTTGTAGATCTTATGTTCCTTTATATATCATTTTCATTGCACGAGCTACAATTGCTATCTTGTAAGCCTTGATTGTGTCTATATCAACTCTGGAACTGGATTTACTTCTGGTGTGCACTTCTTAATTTATTTATATTGCTATATGGCTTTACATGTATATTAATTGATATATGCACAAATATGTGTGTATAACTATAACAGATAAGCTTAATGATTGTTTTTCTAAATAGTGAAAGAATATCTCCACTTGCCTATTACTCTTAAAAGTTAAGTTTTCATGATAATCTACTTATAGTTGCCAGACAAATCTGTCTAATTTATGCATTCTGGTAATATA
This sequence comes from Ochetophila trinervis, assembly GCA_003254975.1. Taxonomy (NCBI): domain Eukaryota; kingdom Viridiplantae; phylum Streptophyta; class Magnoliopsida; order Rosales; family Rhamnaceae; genus Ochetophila; species Ochetophila trinervis. The sequence continues at coordinate 307,245 of QANX01003908.1, forward strand.
TTCTGTTTCTTATCTATAAATTCTTTCCTTAGATTAACATTCATTTTCTTCAGGTGCTTATAATTTAATTCCAATGGAATTGGCATTAAAAATTGTTAGTAAGATAAGAGCCAAAGAGAGATTTGCAGTTTATGTTGTCATGCCAATGTGGCCCGAGGGTGTCCCATCTTCTGCTTCTGTGCAAGAAATTCTCTTTTGGCAGGTATAAACTAATTGCAGTTCTAATGAAAGGTGGAAATATTACTTAATCCTTTTCAACTGACCTATCTAACTTGGTTAGCATTGATGAAATCTCAAACCAATATGGCTATGGAGGCATAAGTTGTTTAAACTTCCTTGTTTTGGGTAAAATCTTGCATAGCTTTCTTCTTTCTTCAAGAATTAACTGTGTACCCCGTATGCATACTTGAGTAACATTGATTAGATTACTGTATGCCAGCTGATCAAATTGAATCAATCTGTCTATGGTGACCACTGGTTGTTTAAACTGCAGGAAAGAAGTATTGACTCATTTAATTTGTTAAGGTTCAATTTAAGCTTGTATGACTAAAACATAGTCTTACATTATTTGAGTTTGGCATTTTTCTTTTTCCAGGGACAGACCATGCAAATGATGTATGAAGTCATCACACGAGAACTGAAATCTATGAATCTTGATAATTCTCATCCTCTGGACTACCTAAACTTCTACTGCCTTGGTAATCGGGAAGAGTCGTGCTCAAATAACAAGAGTGGAGAAACGGTATGCTTATTTTTCTTCACCTGAGTTTGAAACTATTCAGTCTTTTTTTTTTTGGTGATGAAACTATTCAATCCATTGCTTGAAAATTAGGACTTCAAATATGGGAAGCCCACACATCTGATTCTAGTAGCTTGAAAAAAAGATCCTTTTTTTCCCCCCCATTTTGATATAACTGGACACTAATAGAGTATAGCTTAAAACCAAAAACACAAGCTGCATTTGTATTATATCCTTTTCTGACATGGTCCATCTTAATAAATCATCAGATTGACTCCTCACTGCATGAGCATTTGTCGGTTGACTTTTTTAAACCAGTTTTTTTGCCACGAATTTTCAGGTATCAGCATCTCAAAAGTTTCAACGGTTTATGATCTATGTACATGCGAAAGGAATGATAGTAGATGATGAATATGTAATAATAGGGTCTGCTAACATCAACCAACGATCTATGGGCGGTTCAAGAGATACTGAAATTGCCATGGGAGCTTACCAACCCCATAACACATGGGGTAAGAGGAAGCGACATCCTCGTGGCCAGGTTCGTGCCCTGCAACCATCATTCAACATTTTTAAACTCCTTACTTGTTCTTTCTCTGGAAGGTCTTAGAGCGGTTATAAATAGAGAAAATAGTTTGAACTCCTATCATAAAGAAAAAGACTATCCCACAATGCCTTGCTGTTCTTGTGCCTCTGCAGATATACGGTTACAGAATGTCACTTTGGGCAGAACACATGGGAATGATAGATGGGTGCTTTAAAGAGCCTCATAGTTTGGCTTGTGTGAAGAGCGTGAACCAGATTGCTGCAGATAATTGGAAGAAATACGTAGCAGACGATTATAAAACATTGCAGGGTCACATCCTGAAATACCCCGTAGAGATAGATGGCAATGGGAAAGTAGGCCCATTGCCTGGCCGAGAGACTTTCCCAGATGTTGGCGGCAAGGTGCTTGGAGCCCGTTCTAATCTTCCTGACGCTTTAACTACCTAGGCAGTAGGCAGGCTCCTCCTCTTTTCTTTATTATTATTATTATTTTTTTAAAGAAAATTAATTCGGAGGTGGATGTATGAAGTGCTCTTCAAATACAAGTTTCACTTACAGAAGATTACTAAACGAACCCCCTTGGCCTAGCTTGTAATTTTATGTCCACATAGATACAAATCTAATGTGTAATTCAAATTGAAACATAATGCAACACGTGTAACACTTTGTATTCATCGCTGAGTAAAATGATTTCCAAATTCATTATGGGAGTTATAAGTAGGCAGGGTATAAAGTATTGCATTTACTATAAAATTCCATGCAAACACCTTTTCTTTGCTAAGATCAACTATGCAAGAATTCATCAAAAAATAAAAATGAAGATCAACTACGAAAGATAAAATCCCAAGTCAAATTTAACCAAGATTTGACATAAACAAATTGAACAAAATTTTATAGAAAAAAATAAAAACAGAAACTAAAACGACACCCTTTTTTATTAATTTTTTTCCGTGGCCAAAATGCACACTTTCCTAATATAGAGAGAGAAAACGCAAGATCGTACACAAATTAAAGGTCAACACCATAAATTTACAACTTGTAGCTAATATAGAAAAATGTTGTGAGAAATAATTAAAGAAAACAAACAAAGCACCATAAGTGCTTCATCTCGTACATTATCTCATCCCAAGCACGAATAATTAAGCAGCTCTACCAGTGCTACATCCCCCAAAAAAAGAGGAAAGTAGGAGATGACTCATACAGACACAGAGAGAGAGAGAGAGAGAGAGAGTTGTGGTATTAAAAATAAAAATCTTAATTAACGGTCACCTTGCCAACCATGCCAGCTCCCTGGTGAGGGGAACAGTAGAAAGTGTAATCGCCCTTGGCAGTCAAAGTGACGGCGTACTCCTCTCCAGCGGCGTTGAGAAGGTCTTCGTCGGACATGGAGATCTTGGAGGCGTCAACTCCGCTCGGAATCTCATCCTCGTCGAACACAACGTTGTGTGGGAACCCAGCGTTGTTCTTGAACACGATCTTCTCTCCGGCGCTTACGGAGAAGTTGCTCGGCACGAAGGCCAACGACCCGTCGCTCGCACCCAGCAGCACCTCGATGGCCATGGCATTGCTCGCCAACATTGCGCTTGCTGCGGTGGCCACAGCCGCAATCCCAACATCCTTAAGCGACGCCTTCACGCTCACCCCCCTCGACCTTCCTGCTGGAGCCGCCAAGACGACCTTTGCGCCGCCGCCGACTTTGGAGGCCCTTAAGCCGGTGAATGATGGGACTGCCACAGCTGCGGACGCCACGGTGTTCATTTCGGTCGACGACTTTTTTTTATGTATTTCGGGGAAGCAAGTAGGCAAGAGTGAAGCGTTGGCGATGACAGGAAAGGGTGGCTTTTAAATTCTTATTAGTGCAGTGTTTGGATATATGGAAGGAAGGAAACGCAAACTATTTTTGTGTGGCTATAATAAGGGGAATGGATATGTGACTGGATAATGAGAGATATGGGGGGTGAGGGGAGGAATGCTGGGTTATCTCCTCGGAATGAATCTCATTGGCTGGACTGGATGCTATCCTCTGACGTGGCTTGGATTTACTGATGTGAGGTAGAGAATGCGAGAGCTCACAAGTATTTCAAATGAGGGGATGAAGATAAGTTTAGGAGGAGGGGGGCAAAAAGTATTAGTGTGGCTAAATTTCATGTTTTGGTCAATTTGTTTGATAGTATCTCTGGGATTTTCTTTAGCAAAAAAAGAAAAAAAAAAACTCTGGAATATTTTGTAGCTGTAAAATTATGATTACTTTTAAATCAACGAAGCCCCTCCCTGGCTTAGCTTCTCCTTGTATTAATACTTATTTTGTGAAACAAATTCTCCCCAAGTTAAAATGAACAATTTAGACGCTTTTAGTTTTTATTTTCTTTTATCTGTAATTTGATTATATTAAACATCTAAGTTAACAATAAAATTAAAAACAAAATTAAAAACAAAACTTCAAATTGTGTATTTTCTTTTTTTAATTTATAATTATTTAAGATGTATAACAAAAATAGTTTTAATACGTAACTCCAGTTGAATTTCTTAAAAAGATTTATTTTTTCCGGCAAATTTGTCTGGACTCAAAATCGGCACGTGGCACTGTAACGTCCATAGATGAAGCAAATTCAATTTGCATAGTATGTTATTATTATTATTATTATTATTATTTTGCTTCAGCGACATTATTATCTTTTGGGATGCAAAATTGGATGGAATTTTGACCAGACTCGGTAATTATTGTTAAATATTGAAGATCAAAATACTACTATAGTACTATTATCACTTACTGTTACAACAGGAACGTTTAACATACAAATTTCTTATACTCTAAAAATCGAACACCAAGAAAAATAAAAAATCCAGCTAAAGACATCTCTAAAAACAAAACCCTATAATTTCAATCCAAATCTTGAAGAATATCCTTTCCCTGGAAACCAAAAATAGTAATTAGTACAGGATAAGCTTTAGTAGAATTACCTGTTTTTGCCAGAAACTGGCATATAAATACCCTCACCCTCCCAAATAAATTGATAGAAACCAAAACCAGGGCTTGATCTGTTTTGCATTGACAATGGATGATCACAAGAATGTTTCAAATGTATGAAATACAATAGAAGAAGATACATGCTATACCAACAAGTTCAACCAGGATACATGGAAAATTTGGGTTTCTAGCTAGCCCATAACTAAGATCCATCTTTGGGAATGATTACTAAGCAAACCAACATATTTTCATGACACCTTCGCTCATTGTCAGATATTATAGTAGAGATATTTTCTGGCTTGAAATGATATACTTGCATGGATTACAGAGATCAAAGCCCACAACAGCCTCAAGATTTCCACCATAATGAAGATATACATAAGTCAACATTGCAACATTAATATGTTCAAATGGTTAATCTTGCCTGACTCACAACATGACGATCTGCATACTAAGTTAACGTTTAAGTATCTATATAGCCTCTAGTACTTCAGTTTTCCTTCCATCATGATTATCCATACAGAGAGTCCAAGACCAAGCAACTTGGTACCTCCTCCACATCATTCTGTCCTCCTCGACGATGAATATATACCAATAACCAAGAAGATATAAAGTCTCTTTCTCCAAAACCAGTACAGATTTAAGATGGTTCATAAGATTTGCAACCAGTCTATACTCGAGAAATGCTATAACTTTGATAAATTCCAATCTCCATTTCCAAAAATGCTATATCACTTCTCAGCATGAGGACTAAATCCATAAATATAAATAAGTACTTAAAGCAAAAACAGTTTACTTCCGAGCTAACATTGTTCATTCCTATGATTTACATCATAAATACCATCTGCACATTTATGCTAAATAAAGAATCCAGAGAGCCTAATAAGTTACAAGTACTATTATTTAACTATGCGAAACAATGATACTGACAAATATTGTATACTATTTACAGGCGCGCAACTGAATTAAGTTGAGCAAGCGCAATTCAAGAAAATAGAAGCTGAAGTAAGTAAAGGAATGTACATGTTCAATGCTCATAATCATATGGGGAAAACGTCGTTGCTATCGTCATCAATATCAAGGTATTTGAGGCCAACATCCCATTGCGGAACTTTGTAATTGAAGCTTGGATTTACATAGCACTTCATCTCGTGGAATAGATTCAGATTATCCACCAGCTTATGAAATACATTACACCCACAGCACTGCAATTGAAGACAAGCCGATTCTTTCTAAGCACATCAAAAACGTAGAAGTGTTCAGTGTAGAGAGAGAGAGAGAGAGAGAAATACCTGGACGAAAACCGTGCCATCGGTATAGGCATGGGGATTGATAGCACGAGTGGTTCTCTGACCGCAAATGTTGCAAGTAAAAGCAACGCGCATCCGCCGACGAGGCGATTTTGTGAAGAGGGACCACGGGAAGGTTGAGACCCTCTCAGTGCCTGATCCCTCTTGGGTTCCGGCTGGGATCGACGGACCTTCCATGCCCGACCCGGTTGTCCACCCTCCTCTCCCTGACGCCGCACTCAAAACCAGCCCCATCGCTTCGTCCTTGAGATTCATCCACAAACAAACACCTCCCAAAAGTCAACATAAATCTTAATTCCCAATTCAACCCCCAAAATTAACAGAATCAGAAATTATAAAGATACCTCGGAGAGGGTCCGTCTGTTGAAGATGGGAACGATGCTTGTTTCATTCGAGCCGGATTGGAGATCTGAGTTGTTTCCGTCCTCTGAAGAATAGGATCCCAATAGAAATTGAATATATTACACAAAATCAGAGAGACAATATATCAATAAGAGGGCAAAAGGGGCAGAGATAGCTTCTTACTCTTGGAAGACGATGGGAATCGGACGAATCGCTGTGAGTCGCTTCTCTTCGTTGAGAAGAGAGACAGCGAAGAAGCAGAAGATGACAAGACGGTCGCAGATGAACTTAGGGCAGCTTCCATGGAGTCTGATGACAATAAAGAAGAAAGTCAGAGACCTCTGAGATTTTATCACTTCTCTCGGTGCCTTTTCTATTGGTGGTGTTTTTCGCAAGTTACGTGTTCTTTGCGAGGCCAATTTTAATTGTGATGTGATGGTTATTACAATGGGATTAGAATATATGGATCAGTGCTTTTTATTTTTTTATAAAGCATAATTTTTATATATTAAATATTGTATATTAAAATATATTAAAAATTGTATATAAAAAAAATTAATTTTTCAAATAAAAATAGTTAAATTTTATTCTATATTTTAATTTTTTATTTTAAAAAT
>QANX01003908.1:313836-349395 GCA_003254975.1 Ochetophila trinervis
TTATTTTATTTATTAATTTAAAATTAATAATATAAAAAAAAATTAATAATATATTTTTTTGCGTTACATTTTGTTCGTGTGCTTTTTTTTTTTTGTTGAAAAATTTTGTTCGTGTGTTTTGTGATATTTATGAAATTTTTTCATTAACATTTTAAATTTTTGTAGTAGAATATATAAATTTAAATTTTTAAAAATATTAATATATTCGTGTGATATTAATTTTATTATAATATCCTATTTGTATAGTGTTTGACTATTTATATTAAAATAATTTTATAAAATTTATAAAAATATATATAAATTTTTATTAAATTTAAAGTCTAATATGATTTGATGTGCAAAATTAGTTATATAAAAGTTTGTAAAAACCCAAATATAAAAGACTACATGTGCAAAGCCAAGTCGACATCACTGTTTTCAATAAATTATTAAGTGATACCTCATATCGGATATCAAATTAAATCCAATTCGATATCATTATTTTGAAAAGATTAAACTTTTAAATCCTAACCACAATTAGATTGTATAATCTATAGCACGAATGAATCCGTGTTAGGCCCAATGCAAGAAACCATGAATTACGGTTAGGCCACTAGTCAAAAACCAAGGATTTAATTCAAAGTTTTCATCAAAAAAAAAAAAAAGGATTTAATTCAAAGTACGGGTTCTTCTCGAAAAGCGAAGTCGTATTTGTTTAGCCCTAACTTTTTCAACATCTTGAACCCCTCGTGATCGCCAAAGCAAAAGTATTGTATTCATTCTGTGGACTTGGAAAAGCCTAGTCGATTGGACGAGTTAATTTTTATGTTGTCAACCAACCGTCAAATGTCAATTTCGTCAAATAGGTTCATTATGCCATCTTATAACACCCATGTAATTAAATTTCAAATCAGCAAATTACATTCATCGATATTAATTAATTACACATTTAGCTTCTCGTTCACTGAAAAATAATCAGGTGATCTCAAAAATATCTATTTCACTAAGCTATACCATTCAAATTATAATAAGTGGATAGAAAATATTAAAGTTTAAAATTGGCAAATGATTTGATTATTTTAGTATGTATAAATATTTATCATATCTGTCACAATTTAAATAGAAATACTCAGTAAAGATAGGTGGTTAGATTTTTTTCTCATATTCACTAGATTTATTGGCACCAACTTATTTATACCAAATGATAATATACATTAGTTATGTTTGGCATGACTTTTAAAAAGCTAAAATCAGTTTTTAAAATTCAAAAATTGCTTATAAAAATGTTTATAATTTTATAAAAATACTTCTGGTATTCGAAATTAATTTTAACTAAAATCAGTAAATACTAGCTTTTACATTAAACNAACTTTTACATGAAGCATTTTTGAATAAGTATTAAAAAAACAAAAGAAAAAACAAAAACTATATCATACAAGACCATTATAAAATAATTTATTATTCACTTGTATTTAGTTCTACTTATCCATTTAAAATTACTCATCCATACCTAATTTATATTGATTTTTTTTCAACCGAAAGAAAAAAACACATAATTTACCATGTGAGTTGGTAAACTCTTGGTAAATATAGCTGGTGCATCATGCATGTATCAATTCTCTTTCTTTATAAATGCTATCCCCTCCCCGATTGAAACAGTTTTTGAAAGTATTAAAAACTTAATGAAAAAATAATATTTAAGAATACTATGAAACTTGTTTTGCACATGCAGAAATAACTTTTTTTCTATTAAATGCAGAAAGAGTGTTATATGTGGCTAGAACGATGAGGATATAGGTTTATTAATAATTTAAACATTGATCACGAACTGAATAATTTGGATATACTTCGGTTATTTGTTTACTGAATATTTTGTTTATAAATTTAACTTTTAATAATTTAAAAAATATATATATCAATTCATTATTCCAGGTACCTTTTTTGCTAAAATCATTATTCCAGGCATTAGTATCATATACTAGATCCATATATATTCCCCTTGCGAAGAAAGATGACAGATTGTAATTTTTGTGTGTGGTAATAATATTGTCCTTTCTTTTGGTAATTGGTAATAATATTGTCCTGGTTGAATTGTTTTTCAAATGAAGTAGGGGAGCAAAAAGGAAAAAGAAATAAGGGGATGATTTATAAGGAAACATAATAAACATGATATTAAAGCGCGTTGATTTGTTTTAGCTAAAAAAAAAAAAAGCGCGTTGATTTGAAGATTTCAAATTCAAGATGTGGATCCTAGAAATTGGTACCATGCAGTCATGCACATATTTCAAGAAATTGACACATATATATATATATATATATATATATCTGTGTCTATTTGAATAATTTGTCTGGGGAGGGGAGGTTTTATCTCCCTATCTTCCCTATATAAACCCTCCAAGCCTAAACTCTAACTTTCGCACTGCTTAAATCACCAAAAAAAAACTTTCGCACTGCTTTCTCTCAGACGCAGTAAGTCCTTTATTTTGCCATATTAGAGTAGTGAATTAATATGGGCAGCGAACCACTCCAAGTCACCCCAAAAAGCCTCGAAGCTATTTTAGGAGAGCCAAGGGTGAGATCGAGCGAGAGCGATAGGGCCATTCGGCCCATTCCTAAAGATGGCTTAACCTCTTTCATTCATTCCACCATTCTCAAAAACCAAGAATCCAACGAACCCTTTTATGTGCTTGATTTGGGCGTTCCCATCAGTCTCATGGACACGTGGACTCGGACCCTCCCTGCCGTTCGACCTTTCTACGCTGTCAAGTGCAATCCCCAGCCGGCTTTCCTAGAAATCATGGCAGCGCTCGGCTCGGGCTTTGACTGCGCGAGTCGGGTTGAGATAGAATCCGTTTTGGCCCTTGGAGTTTCTCCGGACCGTATCATTTTTGCGAATCCTTGCAAATCAGAATCCCACATTAAATTCGCCGCCAGTGTTGGTGTTAACCTAACAACTTTCGATTCAAAAGGCGAAGTCGAAAAGATCCGCAAGTGGCACCCCAAATGTGCTCTTTTGATCCGAATCAAAGCTCCGGATGACGGTGGAGCGCGGTGCCCGTTGGGTCCCAAGTACGGGGCTCTCCCAGATGAAGTCACGCCGCTTCTACAAGCAGCTCGGGCTGCTCAGCTCACTGTAACCGGCGTCTCATTCCACGTGGGAAGTGGAGCCACAAATTCGCATGTGTACGGATCAGCCATAGAGGCCTCCAAGCTGGTCTTCGAGAAGGCGGCTCGGCTCGGCATGCCGCGGATGAATGTGCTGAACATCGGCGGCGGCTTCACGTCCGGCCAACAATTTGAGGAAGCGGCTACAGCTGTGAAAGCCGCTACTCAGACGTACTTCTCGGATGAACCGGCCGGATTGAGCCTCATTGCGGAGCCGGGCCGATATTTCGCGGAGTCGGCTTTCACATTAGCCGCCAACATTATAGGGAAGCGTGTTAGGGGAGAGGTCGGCCTCAGAGAGTACTGGATCAACGACGGGATTTACGGGTCCATGAACTGCATACTCTACGATCATGCAGTCGTGAAATGCGAGGCCCTCGCGTGCACGTCCAACAGTTCGAACCCCACTTGCGAAGGAGCCAAAACGTACAGTTCGACAGTGTTCGGGCCCACATGCGACGCGCTTGATACTGTTTTGACCGGCTGCCAGCTACCTGAACTAGAGGTCAACGATTGGCTCGTGTTCCCTAACATGGGTGCTTATACTGCGGCTGCTGGTTCCAGCTTCAATGGCTTCAATACAGCTGCCATTTTGACATACCTCGCCTGCTGAATCCAACCCTAACCTATATTCTACTCTCTATCTCCCCAATATTAATTATTTTCTACCATAACTAATGAACCGGTATTTCTATAAAATATGTATTTTATATATATATAATATGTTTTATTAATGTTATGCTTGAATACAACTTCTTTTACTTCCACTGTTCGTCTAAAACTTAAATGTCAAATTTGCCAATGTCTAGTATCTATAAGTATGGCTTTTCTACCCAAAAAAAGTATATCTATAAGTATGGCATGCAAGACTTGAACGGTAGTTCGTTTGTTAACAAACCAAAATTCTAATATTACCTCCTTTAAACTCTGTGCGGGACCTATCTATATATTGTTGGTCCTTGGCGTCGTGCCCATCAGTTGGTTCGGAACTTGTGAATCTTTTGATGGTGAAAAAAGATATTCAAAAAGTATTGTTGCAATGTTGACCTTTCTAGTCCATATATTAGAACCATTGCTTCGAGATTTTTGGCGTGCTTTGACCAAAACATATTACTTTCCAACCGATGTCTCTGGATACGAGTCATATGACCCAACCAGTGACGTGCCACGCGTAGAGAATTTTTTCATTTATAGAAAAAATCAAAATGTTTCTTTGCAAGGAAGGGATCTGGCATTTGTTAAGGGATTCCAAGAGCTTTACATCTGGGTTTTATTTCTGCAAAATTTGACTACACCCATGGAGCTACCTGTGAACCCCATTCTTTCGGCTGACATGTATGTTGGATATTGGGTTCTTGGGTTTCAGCCTCAAGCCCATATATCGCATAGCCAAAAATAATAATAATAAAAAAGCCCCAAGCCCATATGTCGCGTAGTGATAGTTTTTCTTCTTCTTATAAATTGAAAAGCAAATTTCATGGTCGGATCTTAAATATAAAATTTAAAAATTATTTCCGATGTTTAGCTGTGCCAATAGTCCCAAACGTATTTCAATTTCTTTTTTACTTTTTTTGGGTTAAACTGGGAGCTAAAAGCCCAGAAAACTAAATCACGAAAACGTATTTATTTTGCAAACGATTAAAGTAATAGTAACTAATCCTTGGAATTTCTGAAATTACCATAAAAAGTGTGAATTCGTATATATACTTTTTTACCAAAAAAAGAAAAGAAAAAAGAATTCGCATATATACTTTATCTCCTTTTGGATTAAAGATGGCCTGGTGAGCTAGCGTAGGACATATACAGCTGGTTATAAACGTAGTACATCAATTGTACATGCTCACAAATGAATGCGTTACAGAGAGTGGAGCTAGAACTTATTATTTCCTAAATTGTATCCAACCTTTTTGCTACCAAATTCAGTTGAGAGAACTCATCGTAATAAAGCAACCCGTCGATGAATTAAATTCGAACGTACGCCATTAATTTTGTCTCAGACCGCATGGCCATTGCTACCATAGAAAATTGTTGTGAATGATGTATTCTGCATGCCACTGCCAAATTAACTCTGATTAGTCACCCGAACAGTTTTGCAGCCAATAAGATTTCAGGGCGTACTCTATTTAGACAAACGAAGATATACATTAATTGCCTTGTAAAAAGCTGTTTGATTCAATAAAGCATCCATTCTACCAAAACAAAATTCAATAAAGCATCCAAATTGAACACTAATATATTTTATTTTATTTTTTCGTTGGAGGTCTAATTGGAATCCAGAGGTAATAATTAAAATTAAATATGCCTGTGGTAGGTAAAAATTAAGAAGATTTTATTTTTCTTTACATTTGTTTTTTCATACATGTCGGTGTCGTGCATGAAAACTGAAACGGTAGGTTTTTAATTTTTTGGGACATAGGAATTAATTGGTGGGTCCGTTCGGAGTTTGAATGGGAAAGTGCAGGGAAGAAATTTTGCGAGTTGTGGAGTGGTACATAGTAAGTTGTAGGATGGGCATGCATGATGCATGGTATGTGGGCAACGTTATAAAGGAGGGAATCTTTGTCTGAGTGTGGAAGCAATAGATAGGCATTCCTGCAAATGAATTAATGGAGATTCTTTCTTTTATTGCTACCAATCTAATTTACTCTCTTATTAAATAGTTGCCAACGCCCACTACTTCTAACATTTACTATCTCAACTAATTTCTCTTTTATAATCAAAATGAGAGAAACAAACGGGGGATTTTAGTTCGAACACGTCGATTGGCAATACATTAAGAGGACATTTCCAATATTTTTGTCATATCCTTAACGATAGAGAGACTAAGGGTAAGCTATGTTTAAAATTAAAAGTGTGTATATATATATACAGAATTGCTAATATATGCGACATAGTCCACCGTTAATTGGCGACAGTTTATATCAGTCATTTGATGTGTATACTCAGATGCATTTGCTGTATAAACATGCATATCGGACGACTGATATAGTGTTGTTCCCCATTGAATAGTGGGTTACGTCGCTCATATTAGCAGTTCTATATATATATATATATCTTTTATAAAAGCTAGACAAAATTATATATAGTTTATTAAACTATCTTTAATAGATTATTTAAAAATTTAATCTTTTTTATTTTAAAGAGTAAATTTTTTTTATAATTTAAATAAGCTTTTTAAATTAAAGAATTAAAATAAAAAGTGATGTTTGATTCTTTAAATCTAGAAAGTCAAACATATTTTATATAATTTTTTAATGAATTCAGTTATTTTTTGTGATTTTTTTATGCACACTCATAGTTAAATTTATTAATAATAATTATATATATATTTTTTAAATATTGTGTAGCATAGAAGAATAAAAAAAGAGAAATAAAAATGTGAATAATAAATATTTATGAGAAAATATAAAATAAAGAATAATTATAAAAATTTTTATTAAGAGTTTGATAACAAATGATTTTATTTTTTAAAATTTTTTAAAATGCTTTTTTAATTTAAAAATAATGTTCTTTAAAATAAAATACTTTTGAATAGTAATTATGATCTGTGCACTCGTTTGACAGCAAAATGATACATATATATATATATATATATATATATACACGATTTTGCTAATATGGATTATGTTGTCTATCACTTAGAGAGTAACAATTTATTGCAGCCGTCCGATGAATATAATTAAGCGCATTGAACGTACGATTATGTGCATCAAACGCCTACAGTAGACTGTCGCTCTTTGAATGATTAGTTACATTGTCTACAGCAGTTCTGTATATATATATATATATATATATATATGTATACACAAATTTATTATAATGGGCGTGCATGCCTAAATAGGCTATTTTTGTACGTGGAGATACTGATTTTTTCACATGGATTATATGTAATATTCCACAGTTTTTCAGTATCAAAAAATTATTGACACCCACGGTGCGATGAGTTTGCACGCCCACTAACAAGACTATATATGGTACTGTTTTATGTTGAATCTTTACTTTGTGGTATAAAGAAAATTACTTGGTTCATTAATTGAGCGTGTTCTCCGCCCAGGAGGTTCATGATTTATTTGCTTTTAATTGATTTGTAGTAAAACTCATACACTTTGTATGGATTTTTATTTTATGATATATATAGCTTCAAAAACTAGTTTTTTGGCAAACCAGTATATATATCCACAGAAATTTCGTAAGTTCAGGATTTAATAGTCAGACAGCAAAAGGGTGAAGAAGATTAAAGGAAGCTACTTAATAGACTAAGGCACATAAATTTCCAATATTAATGATAGGTTTTTGTTGTTATATTTAAGTACTTTCTTGCTAAATAACAAATGCGTATCTGATTATATATAAGAAAATACTAACCCATATATTGTAAATATACATATGTACACATTGTTTCGTTCAATCGAAGCTAGCTTTCAAGGACTGTACCTAGGACAGCTCGAAATCTCTGGAAAGGGACGTCAATTTTGAACCAAACGTCCAGTCTGGCCACAAGAAATCTTGATTCAGAGGAAAAAAAACTATAAAAGAGAAAAACAGAAAAAAAGGAAAAAGAACAAACTGAAACCTAAAGATAGAGATACACACCTCAATAATGAAGATTCTTTAGATATTGAGTTACCAGAAGGCGTGATGAAATGAAAGAGCACTAAGATATTGGCACGGCTCAATCAAACACCAAAACCAAGAATAATATATGCATTTTGATTCTCTGAGTGAGCCGAGCCAACATCGCAGTGTAACTATTTCAAGCGCCAAAACTTTGTACAATTACTATTTCTGCTTTAATAACAAGTTCTTTTCGCAGTTGAATACCAAACTGATCAGAAGAGAAAGCAGTAGATGAAGAGACAATAAATTGATGATGAAGGGAAGAAGGCGTCGAAATGGTGATATATTTATATAATAATAATAATAATAATAATAATAATAATAATAATAATAATAATAATAATAATAATAATAATAATAATAATAAAGATATGAGGATGTCTTGGATCAAAATTTAAGGAAAACCAGAGAAAAAGAGAAGCTTCGCAGGGTGCATTAAAAACCCTCGGCTACCAAAACCCACAACCAAAGGACCAGAGCATTCAATAACAACCAGCGTTCCAGCCTCATAATATTCTTTTCCTCTCTCTGATTTTTATTTATTTATTTTTTATACGTCTGAGAAGCAGAACCACATTCCTCTATATTAATGGACAAATATTATATCATAACAGCTATGCGATATTATATGTATATCATTTACATACAGAAGTTTTTCCTTCATTAATAAGGGAATCGATCACTCACTCGGTGATTCTTAACAAACCAGAGACACAGTCTACCATGAGTGTTACAAAAATGGATATGAGAAATACATGAGTTAAAAATGATATATTTAAATACATAAAAAGAAATATGGGTTAGAAAAATAAAATAATTGAGTAAATAAATATGGGTTAGAAAAATCAAAATAAATACTTAATATGGGTTAGAAAAATAAAAATAATTGAGTAACTTAAAAATGAATATAATACCATGAGTTTTTTTATTTTTTTTCAAAAAAAAAAAGGAATTTGGATTTTATTCAAATTCACACTTTTAGGTTTTTGTAATTTATTTTTTCTATTTTTTATCCAACAATTTCTGGTAACCTTTGCCGGGGAATTCTCTCTCTTATTAGGTTCAAAGAAAAAAATTTCTAAAAAGGTTCTAAGAAAGGGAAGAATAAAATTTGGTCAATTATGCTCCTGACAATTTTTTCCACCTCCTCCACGTAAATTGCCAATTGGACGATCCAGCACTAATAATAAATTATACTATAATAAGAGAATTGTAACCCATGTAGGAGTCCAATAACAAAAAATAAAAAAAATAAAAATATTAGCATTGCAAAAAGGAGAGCGACCCTGAGAGCATTGATATATTGAAATTTATGTGCCATATTAAAAAGTGTTAATATTGATGTTGTATAGTATTTATTTATAGACAATAAATTTTAAAAATTATTTTCTTTTTTGTTAGGAGTATAATTAATTAATGATGTGTAGTAAATCACTATACTCCAGATTCACACATGTTTTCTCGTTTCTCTGATCTCTTCCATAATCTTCAGTAGCCTTCTTGTCTTCTTCCCCAAAATAAGCGCTTTGATAAGTTTTAGTCAGAGATCCAAATAAGATTCATGTATACAATCTTCACTTCTTATGCACCAAAATCTTACTTTTATTAAGGCCCAAAACTCAAATTGAAAAGAAAAAAGAAAACAAAGCATTCCGTTGTCCGGTTGGATTGGATGAGCATGGCTCTCCAGTTTTTGAAGCTCAGTACTTTGGCTGTAAAAACTTTGAGCAGCTAAAAGGCTAAAGAAGCAAGCTAGGTTGCATCCCAGGTTTCGCTGGCTAATCATTAATCTCGCCCAAATAATTAATCCAAATGCTTTTTTATCTCATTTTTATCATGTGGAAACTGCTTGGATTATTATATAGTTTACATTTGGATTTTCTTTTCTTGATTTATAATTGGAAGTCCAAAATCGCAGAAGAAAATTGATTTTATTTATTTTTTGCGTTTTTTAATAGATGCTGCAATGGTCTATTTTCAATTGCTAATCTTTAATTCTTGAGCCACCTATTTTGACGATATTAGCATTGTTTGTTGCGTTTAATTGAAAAGGAAAAAATAAAAACTTTGAAGATGGTGATTGAAGAATTGAAAAAATCGGTAAAAAGAAAGAGAAAAGGCAATAAAAATTCAAGCGGCAAGGAAAAGATTTACATGCCAAACTAGTTTTACTTTAACAAAAATTAATACAAATAAATAAAATTGATGTGTCAGACTGTCTATTAAAGATTTTAGATATAGACAGTCTGTTAGACAATTTTTTTTTTTTTTTACTATATTATGCTCCCTCAGTTTAACAAGCATTCTAAAAAAACTATTAAAATAATTTTTTATATCACTCTGTCTATTTTATTTTATGTGACATAGATATTTTAGAAATAAAAATTGTCATTGAAGTTGAAGATGCTGAGAGAGGATTAGTTATCTTTCTGGGACCACCATGGATTCCACGTAAAAACGAGGCATGTGGCATTGGCTGCAACATTCACCGAGACCACTCCCTGTCTCGCCCCCTAATTGCCAAGCCAAGCGTACTGCACTTTGAAGAGAGAAAATACTTCATTAGTACAAGTATACATGTCTATCTCACTCATAAATTGAAAATGACGTATACACTGTCCTATTGAAATTTATATTTATAATAATTTTTCACATGTATAAATTTAAAAATACATTACTGTTCCACGTACAAAAATGTACCCCAATTTGACTGCATACCCAAAGCTTGCCATTGCCAAGCGGCTTATACAAACTAGCCACGGCCATACTTGTGAATCTTGACCAGATGCACTGGAATATATTCCTGGGACTGCTTCTGGCTGACCGAGATACATGGCAAATAAAAATTGGCTTTGTTTTAGGTGAGGCCCCATAAAAGCATGTTTAGTGACTATATTTATTTAATATTATTCTATCTTATTTTAATATTACACATTATATCATGTGCCTCGTATGGCTTCCATAGAAATCAGTGGGCATCAAGTGTGCCCAATATGTAGGGCCAACACGAGGCCATTTTATCACTCCGGTGTAAAGGAATTTTACATTTAGTAGAATAGTTTAATCAATGACTTAACATGTTCACTCAATTTTTCAGTGTACATACATGCACATCTTTGCACCGTCATTATAGTGTAGTTATAAAAAAAAAAAAAAAAACTTTGTATAGAATAAAAAGATTAAAATATTGTATTACCCAAAAAAAAAAGCATCAAATATTTGGAACCAGTTTCCATGTAATTTTTAACATGACATGGTCTTCCACTTGCAATTTCTTATGCCAATATTTCTGATGACATTGATTCATGATCTAAACAGTACTATTGAATAAAAGAATAGCATATATAATGTAGTATTTTAGATAATTTAATTGTCGAATCAAACTTATATAAGCTTTATCCACCAATCTAAATTAGATAAAAGAAAAAAGGTTGACGAAACAATTGAAGAGGGAAAAAAAAACTGTTGCAGATCGCACATAATTTAAGTATTTTTTTTTATAAATGTATAAGAGCATTTTTAATGCACATTTTAAAAACTTTAATTTTTATATTTTAAAGAGTAATCAAGCTTTTTTACATCCTAAACTTTTTAAAATAAAAATTTAAAATAGAAAATAAAATTTAACTATAAAGCCAAATTTACTTTTTATATATAATTTTTAATATATTTTATTTATTATTGTACAATTTTTAATACACAATTATAATTATATTTAATTTTTTTTATACATATAAAATTATTTAGCTCATTGTATATTTTATATATATTATTTGTTAAAAAAAAATTGATAAAAAATAATATATTTTTTATTTCATAAAATTATTAAAGGTATTTTTTATTTTAAAAATTGGAGAGACTGAGTAAGTTGAGTGGGGAATGAGACAACCAGAGAATGTCTATCGGCTAAGACCAAAGGGACGGGTGATGTTATCAATGAAGCATGCTGGAGATTAAAATAATAAATCAGACAAAGTTAAAATTTAACAAACAATAACTACAAAAAGGCGGTGATATCAGCAAAGCAAGAAATACGCTGTTTGAAACCACGTCGACATCACCATCAACTTTTGGGGTGCGCACTGCGCTTATAATTAAATTAACGTTCGGTTCCTTAAGTTCCCAACTGATAAGCAGTAGCAAGCAAGGCAGAGGAGCGAGCGTCTAGAAAAACACGCATAAATTTTGGGCGCAAAACAAGGCCGTTTGGTTTCGTCCTTCCTTCCATTCGAAGCTACTGAAATTTCCTTCTTCCGTTATTTCCTTTTTCTGTTTGTCCCAAACCTAGCGGTTTTGGGATTGCAGTTACAGGTAGATTTTTTCCAGTGCTGTTGATTGTGTATGATGATCATGGGAGACACAGAGAGTTGCGGTAGCAGAGCCGTTGATTTCTCGCCGACTCAGAGCCGAAAGCATAAACAGAAAGTTGATATCTACAATGAAGTTCTTCATCGACTCAGGGATTTGAATGTGGCGGAGTCATTGCTTCCTGGTTTCGAAGATGAGCTCTCGGCTCATTTTTGTCGCCTCCCCACTAGGTACCCTCAGTCCCTCACACACTGAACAAAACATAAAACTATTATACAGCTTCTTCTGCAATTACTCTGTTTCTTTTTGGATTCTTCGAATATTTTCTTTCTCATGTATCTTTGCGTATTGCCCTCCGGTTTTGCTTTGATCAGATTCATGGAATATTGTCTTTTTCCGTTTTTGCTGACCAGAATCTTGAATATTTCTTTTACTTTTTTTCTTCCCCGCTAAATAAAATAATAGGCCAGCCTTACTTGGCTTAGTAGAATTACAGAATCTTTGAATTGCTTGAACAAAATCTTTGAATTTCACAATCATATACTCATACTATTTTTATTTTATTTTTATCTTGCCTTCGGTTAGAAAATAGCCAAGTGTATATTTTAGTTGTTTGCCTTACTATTTTAACTTGAAAAGAGAAAAAAATGAATGGAGAGAAAATAATGAAGGCAGTTAATGGGATCAAAAACGATACAAGAGTTTATTTTCTTCTTCTCGCACAGAGTTTAACATATAGGGGGTTGAGTAATAGTTTAATGTCTAAGTTTTCTTTTCTTGGTTTAGATAAGACTCAAAATGAAGTGTCTGCTGCTTTTGGCTTCAATCAAAACTAGTTGCATTGGACAATACTATTTTATCATTTTCCAAATGAAATTTTATTTGTATTTATGTATTTAATTTGCTTATTAAAGATATGCCCTAGACGTGAATGTGGAGACCGCCCAAGATGTTCTTATGCATAAAAGATTACTGCATATGGCACATAATCCTAGTACTAGACCTGCAGTTGATGTCCGTCTTGTGCAGGTAATTCATATGCAAAATGTCGTTCGGATCAGTAGTGTTGTGTCTGCCTGCAACTGCTGATTTTGTTAGCTAAAAAATTTTGTGTATTATTTTTCTTGTTTGTTTTATTATCCAAATTCCTATCTCGAACTATTTTTTCCTTTTAATTTAGTGTTAATATTCAGTTTCTATCATGTTTGTTCTTCAATAGTTATTTTTGGGTTACTTTTCATATTCCATTAATTGTAGACTTTGCTTGACCAAATGCAAATTGACATATATCTCTCTTATGCAGGTTCATTCGTCTTGTGCCTCAAACTCATATGGAAAAGTGGAAGCACAGTGTTCTGATTATATCATCAAACAGAGGCATGGTTATTGAATTTATATATATNGAACAATATATATTTGATTACTTATATCTGTAAATGGAAAAGTTCAGTTTCCTATATCTCGCATAGAGTGTTTAATAATCTTTTTCTTTTTTCTTTTCTTGCCGTCTTTTTGTTTATATTATATTTCAGTATTCATCCACCACCAGCCTTTGGTTTATCACCTGACCTTGAATTTGCTCTCGATGCAAACCAACTATATATTCCAGAGTGGGATGGCACCATGAGTTCCAAGCATCTATATTACCGGTAATAATTATGATTAGAATATGGAAACCTTGTTCTCAGTAAGTTGTTTCAATTAGAATTTGTATTTCCTTTTATCTATATTTTTTATTTTATTTTTGTGCTAGAATATCTTGAAAATGAATTTGGTCCTTTCTATTTTTATTCTGCTTGATGTTGCTTTCTTTCTTGTTGATAATTGAGAAAATCTTAGACAAGAAGGGTCCTAAAAGAACTAAATTCATTTCTGAATCTTATAATTGCTGGTAGTCAAATAATTTTCCAATTATTTAACGTTTATATACAGGCCAATGCATGAGATTACAATTTCAACAAGTGACAAGCCAAAACTTCTCAGTCAGGTAGCTTATTATTTATCATGGTTGTGTTGATTTTACTTTTTTCTTTTTTGGTTAAGTTCTTCCTCTACAATTTTATTGTATGTGTTTTTTTTTTTTTTTTTTTTATTTCAGTNTTTGCATTTCAGTTGACATTGTTATTGTCTGAGATGGGGCTAAACATTCAAGAAGCCCATGCTTTTTCCACAATAGATGGCTACTCTTTGGATGTTTTTGTCGTTGATGGTTGGGCACTTGAGGTATTTTCCTGCCTTACGATCTTAAATGTTTAATGCAGTGGATACTAGTTATTGTAAATTACATTTTAATTATTTCGTAATATCAATTCTTCGTTACTAAAACATATGAGTCATGTAATTTATTGCATTCTACATTCATATATGGTTTTTATTTGTCATTGCTACTTCTAAAAACCTAATTTTTTTTTTATTTCTATTTAATTAAGTGCATTACCTCATGAACCGCGGGACTTGTGTGCTTGTTCAAAATTTTGTAGGAGACTGAGCAGCTTAGAGATGCTCTGGCAAAAGAAATACCAAGGATTGAGGTAGCCTCTTAATGATTTTACTTGTTGGTTTAATATTACGATGATCATAAAATGTTAAAATCAAGTCTTTCTTGTAATAGTAAATGAAAATTTTCTCCCTCCCTTAGAAAAGGAAAGAAGCATTTCAAGTTTGTTGTAATCATACCAACTGTTGCTACTGATTAGTATAGAAAGTGCAATTATATTACTGAATTAAATTTGTAAGCATTGCTAGAAATTGTGTACCTCCACCATTTGATTGTAGTCTCTTACTTGTTACTCTGAATGTGATGTATTTAAATTATTCTTCAGAAGCATTCGGGGTTGAATTATCATGCAATTTCCCCTGTTGGAGAGCAAGAACATGGAATGCAATTTATCCATAATCATTTAAACATACCTTCTGATGAAAATGATCTCTGGGAAATTGATGCAAGCTTGTTGAAATATGAAAAGATAATAGCATCTGGTTCGTCTGGCAATTTGTGAGTTCTTTCATCACTAAACCATGCTTAGTATGTATATGTTTACAGTTGAATATTCTGATCCAATCTTCGCAGGTATAAAGGTACTTTATGTAATCAAGACGTGGCTATCAAAGTTCTAAGGGCTGAGCACCTGAATGAAACAATGCAGAGGGAATTTGCTCAGGAAGTCTATATCATGAGGTTTGCTATATCACATTGTTCATTTGAAAACTATCTTTTCAATAGGAAATGCAGAAGCATTATCTATTTTTGAGAAAAAAATAAAAAACAAAAGAGAAGCATTATTATTTCAGTCTTGATTATATATTTTCACCAGCTTTGGATATTGAGGATTGATAGTATCTGATGATACTTCACCATCAAGGTTCTACTTAGCCTAAGTCAATGCCCAATAAACTAATAGTCAGCCAGTAAGATAAACAGCAAAAGGTGAAAAGGCATGTGACTATCAGCAAGTGTGCACAATTTGGATAACATGCAATATCTTCCTCTTAACCCAGCTTTCAAATATATGAAATACACTATTTCTTTCCAGGATTATGGTTCCTATCTGAGTGATATAATTACATTTGAAAAGGGTAGTAAAGTTGGTTTATGTTATTTATGCTGAATCTGATCTTTACATACTGAAACTCTGGTATATTCTGCCTCTCTCAGGACATTAATCTCGCTTGCCTTTCTATTCTTTGGAACTTGTAGGAAGGTTCGGCATAAGAATGTTGTCCAATTCATTGGAGCCTGTACCAGACATCCAAACCTATGCATTGTCACTGGTATTTTGTAGCTTACTAGATACATTACTACGGGATTTTGGATTTTGATACATTCATTTGATAACTTTTTTGTTCTCAGAATATATGTCTGGTGGAAGCATGTATTACTTTCTCAAAGAAAACGGTGTTTTACCTCTTCAGTCCATACTCAAAGTAGCAACTGATGTTTCCAAGGGCATGAACTATTTGCACCAAAATAATATAATCCATAGGGACCTGAAAGCTGCTAATATTTTAATGGATGAAAATGGAGTAAGAGATCTCTTCTTTATGCATTTTACTTTATAATGTAATTAAGTCCTTGAGGTTTCTCCACTCTGCTTTACAGCCTACATACCTCCCTTGTTTTTTGATCACTAAATTTGATGTCAAAATGGTGAGATTATCTATAACTTTTCCTTTAAGATAGAACGAGAAATAGTAAGTCAAGATTCTGCAAATCAAGTTATTACAATAAATACTGCTGGTTTTTTGAACAAGTCATCACTCGATTCCTAAACTGCCTAGATTCGGGCCAGTACTTTGATGATGTAATGTTCTGATACTTTAGGCTGAAAGAAAAAGATAAACAGAAAAAGAATTATAGATAGTGAAAGGGAGGGTTCTGGTATGAAGTTGTTTTTGAGTATACAATTTCAAGTTGTGACCCATAATTAACATGGCTTGCAATGGGATAATTGTTTCCTTACACATTTTAGTTACATTTTAATTGATTTTAACTTGTGTCAGAAGATTATAATATGCCTGGGTATTTGTTGTCCTTTTCTTTTGAATAGCTTGATATTGTCCCTTAAACTTATATTCTCTTTCTTTATACTTATTTTTATTGAAACTAAAGGGAGAGTGGGAGGCATATGCAGGACTGTGCATTCATTTCCTTGTTTCATAGTGTTCCTTGATGATAGGAGCTTAATCAGGTTATTCCATACATAGCTTTACCAGGTTGCTCTGGATTTCAATCTCTTTTAAGACCCAGAAATTCGTCTGACAGGTTGTTAAGGTTTCTGATTTTGGAGTTGCTCGAGTGCAAGCTCAATCTGGTGTGATGACTGCAGAAACTGGAACTTATCGTTGGATGGCTCCAGAGGTATGTATTCTCGAGATACTAGTTGATGGCTAGTAGCCATTCCATTTGCTTCGTTGTAAGTCATACATTGAAATATCATCCAAGCCTTTGTCCAAAATCAATTCACCTGCATTGATTAGTAGTGTCAAAAAGAGAAAAAAAAAATGAGAGGAAAAGTAAGAAAGTACTGGTAAAGATGCTTGCGAAGATGCATTTGGAAGCTGCTTTTGACCATAATGCTAAATAAGAGAAAGGTCGAAACAAATTGGTTAAAATGATGCAAGCTTGGTTAGGGGCTTTTTCAACTGCATTTATTATTGGGTATCTTGAACATCAAGTTTGTATGAGTCTCATAATTCTTCATATTGGTTCAATGCTTCTATGGCTTTGTATGAGAGGAGGCTGTCAGAATGTTAGAAGTTTAGAAGTTTCAAGTAGTGTAAATTGTTTACTGTGCTGATAATGGGTGATAGCTTGGTAAATCATATTGCTTTATTGATGATTGTCACTATCTGCCATTGGTTTACTGATACCCAGCTTTCTGACATGAGATTATCTGGTCTTGATAAATTGAAGGTTATTGAACACAAACCGTATGATCACAAAGCTGATGTCTTTAGCTTTGGGGTTGTGCTGTGGGAGCTTCTAACAGGAAAGGTAAATTGGATCTATCATATTTATATCTTATTGATAAAAGAGATGGACGACTTTTTCTTCTCACGAAGAAAAATGCTACTTCAGATGGAAGTCTCTTTATCTTCCTTTGAACTAGTTTTGTGACTGAAATGTCAGCTTCCTTATGAGAAATTGACCCCGCTACAAGCTGCTGTTGGCGTGGTCCAGAAGGTATTTTCTTTTATCACAATTTTTGTATGTTTTTTTTTTTTGGTTCAAATATTTGTATGTTTGCACTTATTTCGTTTTATAAAGCATCTCTCCCCAGTGAAGAGTTATTCCCATGATTTATGCTAAATTGCCCTGGACTAGGATTTAAGCAGCTGTTATAAATAATTTTGTCCCGAATGTTAACTATAGAACATGATAAGGATATATATGCAGATCGGATAAGTGAAAGTGATGGATTGACTAACACTATAACCCGTGTAGCTGGTGCTGCAACAAATATAAGTGGAAACATAATTCAATCTCAACAAGGACTTGAAATAATGAACAACATGGGAACGTGAATTGCAGGGCCTGAGGCCTACGATTCCAAGGCATGCTCATCCGATGATGGTTAAACTGCTGGAGAGGTGCTGGTTTCAAGACCCATCATTGAGACCTGAATTCTCGGAAATTGTAGAAATTTTGCAGAACATGGCCAACAAGGTAACGAAGAATTCTAACACAAGTTGTTTGCACTATGCAATTTTAGAAGGTCTAATAGTCATTAAACAGGTAACAGACGAAGGAGAGGGAAAGGAAAAGCCATTAAGGATAATACCAGCTAGTATGCAGGGAAGAAGCCTAAGTGGCGAACGAGGCTGCAGTTTATCATCTCTCTTTGTGATGGTCTTTTGAGAAGTCATTTTTCTTTCTTTTAAATTTATATCATCCTTTTTTTTCTCTTTTAAGCTTAAATTTTATAATATGATGCATTCGAGTTTTCCGTTCAGAGTTTATGGATAACTTTAGCCTGAATCAAATCTCTCCCAAATTTCCTCTGGCCTCCAGGAAAACCCAGTCTGATGAACCATCCCTCGCTCAAAACCATAAAACCTAAATATGAGATTTGCTCTAGTTGATCCTCTGGCTGTTCATTCCATAACTAATTGAAGGTTCAGCCACATTTTTGTAAAATCTGATAGCATAAAAACGACTATGCTTGATGCTATAATTTTAAATCGATACCGACTTTGTGATTTTTTTTTATTTAATTTTTTTTTTTGGGGGAAACCGACTTTATGATTTTTTTTTTTTTGCTAAAGAACCGACTTTATGATTAAATGTGTACAAAAATGACTAGATAATGGATAGTATTACAATATTACAATAGGCAAATATGTTATTAATTGATAAATTTGGACATCCACATGACCCATTACTTACTCTATTCTAAGTTCTAATAAACATGATTCAGTAAAGAAAAAGAAAAAAAAGTGCCAATCGTTATCGCTGTCCGCATTCCGTCTACGTTAACAGCATTTTACAATTTTTTTATTTTTTAATTGGACGCAGGTAACAGCACTTTATCTGATAGCCACTAAAATGTGGAAAGAGAAAATAAAAGAGATTCGTGAATTTGACAAGACTATGATTAGTGCCTTACAAAATTTGTTCCCAACATGTATCCCTTTTTTTGGTGATAACCAAGAATGTATCCGTTGGGATATAAATTGATAGTTTTTTTAATTTTGGTAATGATATAAATTGAACGTTGATAATTTTGATTTTTCCTAACAGCCATGGAAAAATCAGTAAGTACTTGAATATGGTCGTTAATTAAAATACAAAAGGTTATGTTACCCAAAGATAAAAAGCCCGCGCCACCAAAGTTTATTAGCGGTAGAATTCATACATGTGGACCAACAGGCGAATATGCATGTTTTCTCCTTTCAAGAGAAAACTTTTTATTAATTAATTTATTGCCGTTTGGAAGATTTAGATGAATCATTATCACATCTCTCTCTTCTCTGAAAATAACTCTCCTCCATTCTCTGAAAAAACCGACGATCCCACTCTCATTATTTCTTCTTGCATCTTCTTCAACCTCATAGTCTAAGCTCTACGTTGCAAATATTATTATCTATTTTGCATGTTGCTGTCCATGCTCCACGGGAGAACCAATATCATAATATGATATCGGCCAAAGTCAAAATCAAAATGAAGCCGAGGGGACTGAGCTTGGGCTAAGAAAATTAGGCTCAAGAAGATGAAGAAGTGCTGGAAAAGCTTTTGAAGCTCTTTCTTTTGGAGGTCTATAGAGCCTTTTTTCGAGAGGGTTTTCTCAAAATGGAGCTTGATTTTGGTATTTAAGGCTTGGAGGGCTGTTTCTGCGGGAATTGATGAGTGGTGGTGGTGTGGTAGGTTTCGTAGTCCGCCATAGATGAGTTGCTTGGAGCTTAGACTATGAGGTTGAAGAAGATGAAAGAAGAAAGAATGAGAAAGTGGGAGTATGGGTTTTATCCAGAGGAGAAAGAGAGAGAGTTTTGATTAACTCTGATGTGGCAATGATGTCTAATGTTTCCAAATGGCAATAAATTAATGGATGGAGTATCATCTCTCTCACTGCTCCAGAGTACTAGATTTTTTTCCCTCCTCCTCCATATGGGGGTAACAGAGAACTGTAACAAAAGTAGCCGAATTTAAATCAACAGGTCAAAAAGAAAGAAACGACGCATTAATGTTCTTCGAAAGTACCCACCAACTCCTGTACCTAAAAAGAAAAAAAAAAAAGAACACCTACCAACTCAATCGCAAATGCTTTTACTGTAGATCGTATAGGTTCTATTGTCTCTTCCCAAAAGTGTAATTCTATTTCTCGAAGCATTTAGAGAATCGGGTATTATTGTTTTTTTTTCCTTCTTATGAAAAAGTACTTAGACTCCACATGGTTCCTCCCTAATCTAAGAAGAGGAAGAAGGTCACGCTCTCTTGTATAGCCGAAAAGATTACCAAATGGCTCAGATAAGAGAAACAGTTTTGGATATTGAAAGTAATGGTGGTTGTATTCCGTCAAAATCTGATGGAGAGGGCATTCCGGTTCAAGTAAATCAAGGTCCGCCAGAGAAACCTGTAGAACACATGCGGCGAAGAAGCAGAGAGTTCTCTGGCGAAGAAAATTGCCAGCAGCTCTCCAGTTCCGGCGTTGCTGCAGAGGTTCTGAGGTGCAGTTCAAACGCTTCTTTTCACCGGAATTCGTGGAAGCCTCCTTTGAGCCAAACAAGGTCCAGGCTCATTGACCCATTTGCGGAACCGTGTGAGAAATCCGAAAGACTGAAAAATTCTGGACGAATGCTGCGTAAAGCTGACGAGAACGACGATAAGGCTGAGGACGGCATCGAAGACATACCAGAAGAATACACAAAAACCAAGTTCAGCACAATCTCACTGCTTCAGTGGGTGAGTCTTGTTTTGATTATCGCGGCCTTGGTTTGTAGCCTTTCGATTCCAATTCTGACGAGGCAAACGCTGTGGGACCTTCCATTGTGGAAATGGGAGATAATGGTTTTAGCATTAATTTGTGGGCGTTTGGTCTCTGGGTGGGGAATTCGTTTGGTTGTGATCTTTATAGAGCGTAATTTCCTTTTGCGCAAACGGGTTTTGTATTTTGTATATGGGTTGAGGAGGGCTGTTCAAAATTGCCTGTGGTTGGGTCTGGTTTTGCTGGTATGGCATTTCATTTTTGATGATAAGGTTGAGCAGGAGACAAAGAGTAGGATCTTACCTTATGTGACCAGGATTTTGGTTTATCTTCTGTTGACTACTTTGATATGGCTTCTCAAAACTCTTCTTGTTAAGGTACTTGCTTTGTCTTTCCATGTGAACACCTTCTTTGAACGAATTCAGGAGGCTCTGTTCAGTCAGTATGTGATCGAGACGCTTTCCTGTCCCCCATTGTTCGAAACACATCATCTACACGAAGAGGAAATGGCGGCCGCTGCTGAGCTTCGGGAGTTTGAGAATGCTGCTGGGGTTTCTGTGCCTAGTCAGCTCAAGGCAACTCTGCTTCCAAGGAGTAGTGGAAGAGTTATTGGGAGCAGTGGACTGCAGCACTCCCCTTCAGTTGGGAAGAGTCCTAGATTTTCAAGGCCAATATCTGATAAACAAGACCAGCAAATCCCAATTGACCACTTGCATAAGCTGAATCAGAAGAATATATCGGCTTGGAATATGAAGAGGATGATAAATATCATCCGCCATGGGTACTTGACCACTCTGGATGAGAAGATAATCAGTTCTGACATTGAGGATGAGTCTTCTTTACAGATTAGAACTGAATGCCAGGCCAAAGAAGCAGCCAAGAAGATATTCCTCAAAGTTGCCAAGCCAGGGTCCCAGTATGTTTATATTCTTTATTCACTTGTTGGTTTCATACTAATTAATTTGGTCGTCTTCTTTATTTATCTCTAGAAAGCATAGTAGTTGTTTGGTTTTTTTCTGCGAATTTGGAATCCAATATTATGTTCTATTGAATATATTTTCTTGTGATCATAGATACATTTTGCTGGAAGATGTCATGCGTTTTTTGAGTAAAGATGAAGCTTTGAAGGCAATGCAACTTTTCGGAGCAGCAAATGAAAACGAGAAAATTAGCAAGTCTGTTCTGAAAGATTGGGTGGTAATAACATACTTATACATCATCTTCTTTTTCTTGGCTTTTGACTTGCTGATAGAATTTGTTATTTTTTTTCTCCCTTTTGTGGCCTTTGGACAGCCGACTAAAATCTATAGATGTCAAAATTTTGGAGAAAGGAAAGAGGGGAGTGAAGTTATGGTACTAATTACCAACTAAATGCAAATAAAGTGAGTTTTTCCTTTGTTATAGGTCCATGCATTTAGAGAGAGAAAGGCACTTGCATTGTCTCTGAACGACACAAAAACAGCAGTAGACGAGCTTCACAATATGTTGAACATTCTTGTAGCTATCACTATTATGATAATTTGGTTTCTTATACTTGGAATTGGAATCACCCATTTCCTTGTCGTCATAAGCTCCCAGCTTCTCTTGGTTGTATTTATATTTGGTAATACCTGCAAGACAGTCTTTGAAGCAATCATCTTCTTATTTGTAATGCACCCATTTGATGTGGGAGATCGTTGTGAAGTGGAAGGAGTTCAGGTAAGATCATCATCGTACCAACATGTTATGTTGTTGTTGTGGGTATTATCTCTATAATTCTATATTGCTTCCCCTGTATGACTTTGGATTTATTTGGTCTCTGCAGATGGTAGTTGAGGAGATGAATATATTAACTACAGTCTTTCTGAGGTATGATAACCTAAAGATCATATACCCCAATAGTGTTCTAGCTACCAAGCCCATTGCTAATTATTACCGCAGTCCAGACATGGGAGACGCTATTGATTTTTGCGTCCACATCTCTACTCCAGTTGAGAAGATAGCCATGATGAAAGAAAGAATCAAAGGGTATGAACTTGGATGGAAATCTTCTTTCCGTTATTAGCAAATATCATTAGTTTCTTGCCTTTGTTTCCTTCTTATAGATGCCAATCTTTGGAGAAACACACCTTTAAACATTGCATGCTTGGAATTTGTTTTGGCAGCTTTTTCAGTACTCTTTTTTCAAGCTTGGCCGGAATTAAACATGTATATTTACGTTAAAATTCTTAGTCATACTTGATTAAGTGGGACGTATGGCTGCTAAAAAATGCAGGTACATTGAAAGCAAGGGTGAGCACTGGCATGCTGCTCCAATGTTGATAATGAGGGATGTGGAGGACTTGAACAAACTGACGATCTCCATATGGCCTACACATAAAATGAACTATCAGGACATCGGGGAGAGATGGAATAGGAGGGCCCTTTTGGTTGAACAAATGGTCAAAATTTTCAAGGAACTTGACATTCAATATCGCTTGCTGCCTCTTGATGTGAATATCCGAAGCATACCAAGTTCCGACAATGCTCCTTCGAATTTGAAGTTGTGCCAATGAAACTGAGTCAGAATTATCTGAATTATGAAGGAAATTTATGTTCTAACAGATCATTTTCATGAAGTTATGCCACCAAGTCAAACGAATTGTGGCCAGATTATACGTGCTTCATTATGCTGTCCTTTAGCTTCTCTCCCCAAAGCTTAAAAGGCAGTGGTTAAACCTAAGAATTGTTTCTTTTTTATGGTAGAGTTTTTTTTTTTGTTTTTGGGTAGTACAACCTTAGAATTGTTTTGATTTGTATAAAGTAATCGGTATGATATAACGGCTTTTTTTTTTTTAGTGAAATTGGTGATAAAACTACTTGACTAATATAATATATATATATATAACTTTTACATATATATATATATATGATTAATTTCACGAGAAACAAGAAATAAAAGAAATTTTTAAAATTTTTCCTTTCGAACTCACGACTTTTCTAGTGTAAGTATTATAGCATTTTTAATAGTTTTTTTTTTTTTTTTTAATATTTAAAAAAAAATAAACAGAGTGATATAAAAAATTATTTTAATAGTTATTTTTAAAAAACATGTCAGACTAATGTGGCATGATGTGGTAAATAAAAAAATAAAAATTATTTATGAGACTGTCTACCTCCATAAATTTTGGTAAAGATTTATCAATTTTATTTATTTGTATTAATTTTTGTTGAAATAAAACTAGTTTGGCTCTAAAATCTTTTTCTCTTAGCCGCTTGAATTTTTCTTGTCGTTTCTCTTTGTTTTTACCGATTCTTTCAATTCTTCAATCATCATCTTCAAGTTTTTTTTATCTTTTCAATTAAACACAAAAACCAATGCTAATATCGTCAAAATAGGTGGCTCAAGAATTAAAGATTAGCAATTGAAAATAGACCATTGCTGCTCAGAGTTTTTACAGCTAGAGTACCGAGCTTCAAAAACGGGAGAGCCATGCTTATCCGATCCAATCAGACAACAAAATGCTTTGTTTTCTTTTTTCTTTTCAATTTGAGTTTTGGGCCTTAATAAAAGCTAGATTTTGGTGCATAAGAAATGAAGATTGTATACATGAATCTTATTTGGAAATGTGACTAAAACTGGACCAGAAGGCTTATCTTGGGGAAGAAGACAGGAAGGCTGCTGGAGAGTATGGAAGAGGTCAGAGAAACAAGAAAGCATGTGTGAATTTGGAGTGTAGTGGTTTAATATACATCATTAATTAATTATATTATGAACATAAATTATTAGAGAATAATCTACAAATAGATATTATATCACATCAACATTAACATTTTTTATTTAATATTTTAGATAAATCTCAATCTACATAATCATTAAAGATGTTTTGAGTAACAAACTAATTAAGTCATGTTTGTTCACTTGACGTATTACAAACATATATAATTACTGAGACATTTACATTATTTGCTGATTGCATACTTAAAAAGAAAAAAGTTAACTGAACTAAACTAGATATAAATATAAATATAAGGAAAAAACACAAACAAACACACAAATATAGAAGTTAAATGCTTGATTATTGTAATTGAAAATTTAAGAGTCAAATTAATTTTATTATTATTATGAAAAAATAAAGATTGGGTTCGGTAGACACTCGTGCAGCTCGGATTTGAAATTCCATTGATGGTCCAGGCCCATCGCTAAGTTGGGTCGCTGTTCGCTTTCAAAAGAGGGCTATATTGTTGGTGGACCCAATCAAACACTCCTCTTTATTAAGCAAGAGATAAAGTGGCTTCAACTACGTGTGCTTTTCTTTTTGAATGGTGTAGAACAAAACAGAGAGATGAGAGTTTGAAGAAGACAAGAGCAGTAGTAGAAAAAGCAGCAAGATCCAATCTCAATACCCAATCCAAACGGACATGGCCACTCCAGTCAAAGTTTACGGACCGCCCATTTCCACTGCTGTGTCAAGGGTTTTAGCCTGTCTCCTTGAGAAAGATGTTGAGTTTCAACTCATTCCCGTCAACATGTCCAAAGGCGAACACAAGAAGCCCGATTTCCTCAAGATCCAGGTTCCATACCATTTCGTACAGCAAATTACAAATTTACAATTCCATTAATCTCTCTCTGTTTCTTATGCTTTAATTTCTTCTCACCGTAACAGCCCTTTGGCCAAGTACCAGCTTTTGAAGACGATTCCATCTCCCTCTTCGGTGAATACTCAAGAGTGTCGTAAATTCCTTTTTCATTTTTCTCACATTTTTCTTTTACCAAGTTGGATAATGAGTGTTTATTTTTTAATGGTGCTGTAACTTCAGAATCCAGAGCCATATGCCGGTATATTTGTGACAAGTACGGAGACAAAGGAAACAAGGGATTGTACGGAACGAACCCTTTGGCAAAAGCCTCCATAGATCAATGGCTAGAAGCTGAAGGGCAAAGCTTCAACCCGCCGAGCTCAGCTCTGGTTTTTCAGCTGGCATTCGCACCCAGAATGAAGCTTAGGCAAGACCAAGGAGTGATCAAGCAGAATGAAGAAAAGTTGAGCAAGGTGCTCGACATTTACGAGAAGAGACTCGGCGAGAGCCAGTTCTTGGCGGGAGATGAATTCTCTTTGGCCGATCTTTCCCATTTGCCCAATTCTCACTACTTGCTGAGTGGGACTGACAGGGGAGGTCTGTTCACCTCCAGGAAGAATGTGGGAAGGTGGTGGGATGAGATATCCAGCAGAGATTCGTGGAAGAAAGTGGTTGATATGCACAGCACTCCCTAATACCCGTTCAAGACTTTTTTGTTTCCTGCTGTTTGACTAATAAAAACTCATACCAAGTTCTGGGAGATTTCTCCCTAATGAACTTCCTTTGTATTTGCTGCTTTGTGTAATTCTTATTATTTTTTTTTTTTTTGAAGAAATATGATTATTACTCATTCAAAAGAGTCACAGACATCTTGTTGGATAAAATTAATAAGTCAAGGTGCCCATCTTCCAACCACACAGCCATATCATCACAACCTAGTGCACGTTGAAACTGGTATTTCTTCATTGGTTGTTTATCTGGGACAAGTGGCATGCACATATTCACACACTTCGTCCCGAATGTCATTGTTCATATTGGAATCCATCTTATATCAATTTTGTTTGATAAAACCCAAAATTAGATGCAGACACACACTATTGAGCTTCATTTTCCTTGTTTGGACTTCGGAGGCATTCTGCCTTCTCACTTGACCATATTTCTATTTTGCCTTATATTCTATTATTACTAATTCTGCAAAATAATTTATATCTATTATTAATATTTAATGAAACTGGGAACGTTACATTAATATTTAGTTTTTATAAAACTGGAATAAATATAAATAAACTAGTCGGGTTAACCCGACCAATCCGCACTTTATGGGTTAATTTGGGTCGGGTTCATGATCCTGATCAGGTTGGTTCAGGTCATAACCCAATTTTTTAACCTCTCATCCGACGGGTTAATCCTATGTTGTCTCTTGGAAACACCTCGAATCAGCAACTAATCATCTTCTCAGTCAAAGTTTTCTCTCATTGGGAATATTAATAGATTACACTGGGATGGCTCAAAAGCCCACAGTAATGGAAGTTAGGCCCGTATGCCTGTAGGAATTTCGGCTTTTAAGACAAACTCTGAGGCCCACATCTAGTTTCTGAAAAATTCGTTGAAACGATCAGAAGCATAAGCAGAACAGAAGAAGTATATGGAATTTTTTGTAGACTAATGAATTGAAGGGAGGAGAAGGAGATAGAAGACAATGGAATCGAGTACGAAAGGGGAAGACACTGTGAATGTGGAAGGTTACAACAGCAACAGCATCAAAAAGGCAAGGTTGCAATCAACGCTCGCCGCCCTTCTCGATGATCCTGTACTTTCTGATGTCCCCAAGAAACCATGCTTATCAGACGTTGACACCCTTATTAGCCTCGAATTGGGTAGCGCCATGCGCATCTCCGTCCTCAAACTAGATGGCACTTCAATCGGTAGCTTTTCTGATACTCCTCCTTTCTCCAGCTTAGCATTTTCGCAAACACGTAACCTACGTTTTGCGAATGTCACTGAACAGTCTGAACTGGAGACTGACGCTTAATACTTATTACATATTTATTTGATTGTTTACATATTCACTGAACTTAATGCTCATCGCTCATGTGGTTCAAGTGGTTGTATTGATTTATTATTATTATTTGTTCTTTCCTGTTGAAGATGTGGCAGTGATGAATTCTGCTTCAGTCAAGGACCTTAAGCTTGCGATCAAGAAGAAAGTAAACGACACGGAGCAATCTAAAATGGGTCACCGCCACATATCATGGTAAAGTCTGTGATTCTGTTAGTTCCACAAATTATGATGCCATTGATTAGGCTTTTATCACGATCATCATTGTTTATTGGACATGAAGGAAGCACGTGTGGTCAAATTTTTGCCTATCATACCATAACGAGAAGCTACTTGATGACGACCCTCAACTTCAGGAATTTGGCATACGCAACAATTCTAAGGTTTTGCTCCAAACCTTATTTAAACATAAATAAATAAATCTTGTTTTTTAAGAAAGAATTTGTTGTATACGCACGAACTCACCAAAAATAAATAAATAAAATGTGTTGGATACGCAGGTTCAGTTTACCCCTTATGTGGTATCAAAAGGTTCTAAAAAGCATTCAAAGAGGAAGAAACATCGATTCTTTCATGGCCTCAGCAAGCGGGCATGATTAATATCTCAGTTTACCCAGTATGCCACTGTCACGGAACAACCACTATGGGTTTTTTACAGCTAAACTTGATGTTGTACGCATTACATTATTAGGATATAATTTGTTGACCACTAATATTAAATTATGATGCATAAATTGAAGATTTTTAGTCCTTCAGAATGGAGCGGTAGTAGCTAAATTCTATTTGCTAATATCCGCTAATCATTTCCTTAAATCCTTTACTTTTTTTTTTTTTTTTTGACCGGCGTAAATAAAGCAAAAACTATAGCATTCCTTTTATGATGCTGATCTTCTTTTGCTCGATACAAATATTATCGCTAGGTGGGAGTCCCACATTTTCTATTAGCATAGGCATAATAGAAGAACCCCTTTCGCTAAAGTATGTGTTAATGCAAAAAAATGAGTCGTCGTTTTCCAAGCAGAAAGCAGGAAAAAGCAGCAGAGTGCTTTTTGTATTAGCGGTTAGATACCAGAGAAAATGCATGTTTGAACAGCCTGTTTCGAACAATTACCTATCAAGATTTATACAGTTCATTTCAGTAATGGATCCTCCTTTAACAAATCTTCAGCACTAATAACCAGCTCGGTTGACTTCCACTGTCTGCCTGACCTTCATTCTCTCTTTATATTCTTTCAACTCTCTCTTGTACCTTTCTTTGTCTTTCACCCCAATATTCTGATAAACCTGTAAAGAAACAATAACAATGTGAACAATCAACCAAACAAGTACTGATATTCTTACCTCCCTGTTACATCCTAAAAAATATCAAAGGACAGAGCAGGCAATCGGTGAAAAATTCTTCAAACCCCTTATATGATTTATACGTAAGCATATATACTAGATGCAAATAAAAACAGGCTAGTTCCGTCCCGTCTCCGAGATTACCATCCTGTCTTCTGAACTGAGCTTGCTCCAAGACTCGCCAATCATCTTGGTGAACTCCCGTTCTCTGTTCGGGAAGAGGGACTTGAGCTTGTAATGCTTCTCAGCAAAGAAGAAATTATAACCACTCCTATTTGGTTTTGGATAGTTGGGATCTCCCCTTCTTCTGCTTCTCCTCCTCCTCCTCCTCCGCAAGTGTCGAGGTTTGCCGGTGTATGGTACGAGGGCATTGCTTGACTGTGGAATTGTGATAGAAGTTCCTGGCTGTTCTGGATGGTAGAGTACTCCACTGAGGATCTCTGAACCCAATTTCACAGAAACCAAATAACCACAGTCGAATTTTCCATCGATTGTTCCAATTCCTGAAAAACCATGAAGGGCCTGTGATTGAGATTGGCAAATATGCAAAGCGAAATGTTATGAAACTAGTTATTAAGCTGATTCTTATTGGCAATCCAATATAATCTATATTCCCAAAGAAATTGTCCCAAGGCAATTAAATTTTTTATCATATCCCCATTTCAGTGTAAGAATATATACCAATCAATGTGAAATTAGAAACAGCATATATAAAATACGCTACTATAGAAATTGCTCAAGCACATGAATTAACTCATTTCCAGAAGTCATTACTTTAGTGCAAAAACTAAACGCTTTCACTTATGAAAGGTTAATATTGTCCCCGTGGCCACTAAACAGACTCATCCTCAACGATATGGAAAAAAATCCATCAATCTCAAATCATATTTAAGTTGGGGAAAAAAAACAGTTAAAGAATCGATCCGTCTAAAGTGGGCGCCGTTGCCCACCAACAACGTCCCCACTATAGCAAAACCGGTTAAACAATATCCACAAATGTGCAACATAAGATAACTACTAGTGGGGACCCCATTGAAAGAAAAGCTTGTGAAGTCAAAACTCGAGTGTTTTGACGTGTGGTCTGTTTTTGGCGTGTGGTCTCGAGAGGTTGGCTCCAAACTCAATCCACTAGCATTTTACCATCACCACAAGAAAATAGCGTCTAGATAAAAATAAACTTTATAACGCACCTTCAAGAAGCGGATCCGGACAATTTTTTATCGCTTTAGGGGAATATGGCACGAGAGCCAATTCGGGTTTGAACGAGCTCACAGGAGATGCAACTGCACAGAGAGAGAGAGAGAGAGAGAGAGAGACCCAACCCAAGAAAACGAAAAACCATAAGGGAGACCGGATTAGAGACCAAGGCAAAGAAAAAAACAATTAGGAGAGAATTAAAGAGGAAATTAGAGCCTATGGAAAAATACCTGTTGGAGTGCAAAGAGGACCTTGTATCTTAAAGAAGTAAACCTGTTCATAGTGATATAGAAGACAAGAGTAGTGTTTCCTCAACACAAAAGACGCACTTGTTGTTGTTGGGGAGAACATAAAAATAGTACCCACTTCTCTCCATTTCTTCTCTGCAACAACCTACACTTTTTTTTATATATAAAAAAAAAAAAAAAAAAAAAAAAAAAAAAACACACACACACACAGAGAAACAAACCATTAGAGAATTTATCTATTTCATGTCTATTTTTTTATTTAAAAAGGAGAGAATAGTTAAATAGCCGAACCTTCTCAAAGCCACCCCTTCTTGTTACCTCCACATATAAAATATGCAAATCTAGCTCCTTTCCTCCGATAACAGGAATCCTTAAAATATGAACCCAAATTATTGAAAAATGTATTACGAAATAAAAACACGCTAACACATAAATCAAGCATTAAAAAAAAAAAAAAACTTTAAAAATGAAAGGGTGTAGTTTTTTAAGAAAACCTTTTGGAAGTTCCCATGATCATCACTTTCTAAACTAGCCAATTTTCTAACCGTTCTAAAATCCCTAAAGATTAGTTTTTTAAAAAAGGAGTAGAGAAGAAGAAAGTATCAAAAGCAGCTTACATGAACTTGGTATTCATCAAAAAATGGAAGCGCCTGAGGGTGTCCCAAAAAACAATAGGGTCCTTCACAACATCCTCATGGGAAGCCTGTGGTGCAGGATAGTGCCCACCCTGCACCCCATTCCAGCCCTTGTTTTTTTCCACCGGCGACATATCTCCCCGGCAGCGGTTTCGTTAGACGGTCGCCGGGAAACCAAAAACCAAAACGTAACAATATTTGAAAGGAAAAAAAGAACGAGATAATAAAAAAATGATGATAATAATTAAAATAATGTAGAAAAAAAAAATAGAGATATGATTTCGTAAGATAAGAAAGTAATTAAGGGATAGTAATTAGTCTGACCAAAGCTGAGAATTAAAGAAGAGGGAGTTGGACGCGTGGGATGTAACGGTTATACAAAAATGGCTTTTTCTGTCAATTTTGAAAAGATTGGCCAAACCTCTGAGCCCGTAATAATGCTAAGTATTATTTAAAATTATAATAATATTATTATTATTCACATGTCTTGTTCATAATTACTCTCTCTGTTTCCCGTGTCACTCGAAAGTCTGACAATCTCTGAGACTGAGTTAGGGCCTCTCTCCAAAGTCCAAACGTTGACATGCACTTGGATGGAGCTTCTGCTTCTCAAAAGACTCTGAAACAAATCTTAGCGTACATCTGCAATTAGATATCTGAAGGATCTTGGAATTAGTACAACAGTGTGTACACCACACAACCTTTGCTTGCTTTTACATAGCTGTGGAAAACAAAACCCCAACTCACCTGCTCAATCTCAATCGTAAATTTGGGCGAAAAGTTTTTATTTTTTTCTTTTGACTCTGGTCAATGGATCATGTTTTGTCCGTTGAAACACGTCCCTCCATATATAAGCTTCACTGGGTGGTTTAAGTTTGCTGACATGGAAATTCCCTTTTTTCTATTTTTAGGTTTCTGCTTGTTTTTTATTTTTTCATTAAAAACGAAGATATCTTTTAGTTTTGGGCTAGGATCTCTTTTGTCATTTATAATCATTTTCCTCAATTTTATTGGATACGTTTATAAAATAAATAACAAAAGGTCCTATTCTTATATTCTTTAATCTTTGTAATTCATATTAAAAAAAAAAATTATTCTCTTTTTTAGTTTCTTATTTTTTTCTTCTTGGCTAGCGTTAAATTCATCGTGTCCCAACAATCCATCTCAAAGTCCATTGGAGTCGAAAATAAGCCGAGTCCAAATATCATCCCAAATTTAGAGGACGAAATATTTGGAAAGGGCAGGGCCCAAGAGAAGGTTCGGAACCCGCAAAAGCAAATATGCAATGCGAGAAGATAGAGGTTGCGATTCCCACGCACGGCTCTTCTTCACAAAACAAATGTCAAATGGTGTATCCAATCCAACAACTTGTAGGACTGCCGCTGTGGAACATAGTGCATTGGCTTCGCTTTCTTTAGCTGCTAAGAAGCGAAATTCATTATCATTTTGGGTTTTGAGGATCTGATTTCAATGATGGGATTGGAAGATGCTGGTTCTACCTTATTCATCAATTATTTCAGTCCCTCTATCCTATTTTTGCCTCAATACCAACCGTTTCATGTATATTCGCCAATATCCATTTGTTCTGTACAAACTATTTATGAAGAAAAGACTTCACGGCGTCTTTCTTCCTCCGCCCTCACGCCAATTCCACTCGCACTCAATTCCAGAGCCTCTTGTCTCGACTTTAATTTTTGCTATAAGCTCCTGCTCTTCGTCTTCCCATTGCCGCGTTATTCACGGCCGGGTTATCAAATCTGTGAATTATTGCGACGGGTTCATTGGTGATCAACTAGTTTCTTGTTACGCTAAATTGGGCTGTATTAAAGATGCAGGACAGCTGTTTGACGCAATGCTTGACAAGGATTTGGTATCATGGAACAATTTGATTACGTGGTTTTCTCGAAGTGGTTATGTGGATAAGTGCCTGAATGCATTATTTAGGATGAAATTTGAAGTGGGAATAAAACCCAATGAGGTTACCATTATAGCTGTAATCTCAGCTTGTACTAACAGGGGAGCTCTTGATGAAGGCAAGTATATTCATGGATTTGCGCTGAAGTTGGGTTTGTCGTTGGAAGCAAAGGTAGTTAATTCTCTTACGAACATGTATGGAAAGTACGGGAATTTAAATGCAGCTTGTCAATTGTTTGGGACAATGATATCGCAGAATCTAGTGTCATGTAATTTAAGGATTGCAATTTATACAAAGAATGGTTTTGCAAGGTTAGGAATTGATCATTTTAATATGATGAGAAGGAATGGGATTAAACCTGATGATGGCACTATGGCAGCCTTGTTTCAGGCTTGTACAGCCATTGGTATAGGAAAATTAGGAGAAGGCGTTCATGGTTTACTTATTAACTGTGGTCTCAGTTCAAGTCTCACTGTTTCCACTGTGCTTTTAGATATGTATTCGAAATTGGGTAGATTAAACGATTCACTAAAGGTTTTCGAAGAGCTAATTAATCCTGACAGAGTAGCTTGGACTGCAATGCTTGCAGGCTATGCTGTGCATGGGCTTGGAAAGGAAGCAGTAGAGCTCTTTGAAAACATGGTTAGGGAAGGCGTGGAGCCTGATCATGTTACCTTCACTCATTTGTTGAGTGCTTGTAGCCACGCGGGGCTTGTCAAGCAGGGGAAAAATTACTTCAAAACTATGGCTGAAGTTTATGGAGTTGAGCCCAGATTGGATCATTATTCATGCATGGTTGATCTTCTAGGACGCTCTGGACTGTTAAACGATGCTTATGAGCTAATTAGGAGTATGCCAATGGAGCCAAATTCCGGTGTCTGGGGAGCACTTTTTGGTGCTTGTAGAGTTTATGGAAACATTGAACTTGGAAAGGAAGTTGCAGAGAAGCTGTTTGCTTTAGACCCATCAGATTGTAGAAACTATACCATGCTATCAAATATTTACTCTGCAGCTGGCTTATGGCGGAATGCTGCAAAGGTGAGGGCTTTAATGAAGGATAGAGGCATCGTCAGGGAACCGGGCTGTAGTTTTATCGAACATGGGAACAGGATCCATCGCTTTGCAGTTGGAGATCGAACTCATCCTGATTCTGATAGGATATATATGAAGTTGGAAGAAGTTATTGGAAAGATCCGGGAGGCTGGATTTGTGTCTAAAACTGAATTTGTTCTGCATGATGTTGAAGAGGAGGTGAAAGAAGATATGATCAATAAGCACGGTGAAAAGTTAGCCATTGCATTTGGCCTTTTGGTGACTAATGCTGGCATGCCATTAATTATAACCAAGAACCTTAGAATCTGTGGTGATTGCCACGACACTGCCAAGCTCATATCATTAATTGAGCAGCGGACTATCATTATTCGAGATTGTAAGCGGTTTCACCATTTTTCCAATGGCTCATGTTCTTGTCGAGATTACTGGTAATCCTCTGAAGCAGTTTGAAGAGTTTGTTCAAATGACTTGTTTTAAGGCACATCCCCACTCCACTCTCTTAGAAGTTTCATTTTATTTTATTTTTGGTATGTTGATCTTCCAAAAGTAGCTAAGGGTTCATATAGGTTAGGCAAAAAAACGAACGCTTTCTTTCGTATTATGTTTCTTCTTTGTTTATGGTAGGAAACGACGAACTTCTGACTGAGAAGATATGGTATGGGTTTCGAGAGATTATCATTGGACTGGTGTCCCTAAACGTATGTGTTTCGACTTGGACATTACATCGAGTTATAAAGGAATGGCATAATCTTTTAAACTTGGTAATTACTGAGTCTATTATCAGTCATTCCTCAACTGTCATCATAAAATTAAAAAGAATGTTTGAATGGTTCCATTCAAATAATATGGTCATAGCGCATGTAAGTTTACTCCGACAGTAAAACTACTGAAAACAAATTTTTATATCAGAAATTCAAATTTTTCTAAATATAAAACTCTCATGTCTCAATTTATAATAAAACCAAAATAATATGGTGATGGCAGGAATCTGACGAGCAAGTCGGAATCAGAATGCAAATAATATGTCAGTGATAAAAAAAAGTGAATCCTCCTCTGATCATAGAGGGCATTTGGTCTAGTGGTATGATTCTCGCTTTGGGTGCGAGAGGTCCCGAGTTCGATTCTCGGAATGCCCCGCAGAACATTTTGTACTTTCCTTTTTAAAAAGCCATGATATAATATTCATTTTACGAAGATCCATGGGTAAATCTATCCTAGTCTTCCACTTCAAAGCGTCAACCAACAGAGTGAGACATTTGGACATTTATTCATACATATTATTTACGTGGCCTCTTGATTTGACATTCATTTGAACTTCAACTTTATGTTTACACATGTAAAAATTCAGTTGGCTCCTACAGTTACCGCACTACACATTTATCTTGGTCACCTTCGCGCGAAGGAACACATAACGTGACATTTGGACATTTATCCATGCAAAAGAAAAAGACATCCAAAATTTGCCACCGTACATATATTAAGATCAGCAAAAATATATATACATATATATGTATTAACAGAAATGTGTTGAATTAAGATTTTTAAAATTTTTATAAATTTTAAAAAAGTTTTAAATTTTTTT
>QANX01003909.1:4500-70939 GCA_003254975.1 Ochetophila trinervis
GGGGTTGGTTTCCTCGATTTAATGGGGAACAGGGCAAGGACGCTTGCCTTGGGTTGGGGACGAGGATTGTACTCCCTTCATTGTACCCACCCAATATATAAATAATTATGTTTTAATTTATATTTTATTGTATTTATATATATATATGCATACTTTTATATAAATCTACGTTTTATAAATATCATTATAAAATATGTTTTTACTATTTATATATATATTTGGATAAAGAATTAAAATATTTTTATGAAAAATTAAAATTTATATTCAAAATTGATTATTTTATTTTATTTTTAATGGGCAAATGGGGAATTCGTATCCCATCCCGATTCAAAATAAATGGGAAACAGGTAGGGATGGGGAGTACAAAACTAAAGAGAGAGCAGCCCCCAGCACTCCAAATAATTAAAAAACATCAAACAAATTTTGACTTAAACTCTCTCACCGTAGATAACACTTATAATTTTTAGTGTTGTATATGTATGAATTAAACTGAATTTGATTGAATAAATACTGAATTGAACTAAATTTATTTATAAAGTTTAAAAGAATATGAAACCAAAAATCATATATATTCATAAAGATGCTTTTTAGTATAAAAGTACCTCTAAATAATAAACTAATACTTTTTTCTAAAAGGAACAACCTAACCTATGTGAAAATGCACCTTT
Organism: Ochetophila trinervis; assembly: GCA_003254975.1. NCBI lineage: Eukaryota > Viridiplantae > Streptophyta > Magnoliopsida > Rosales > Rhamnaceae > Ochetophila > Ochetophila trinervis. The sequence continues at coordinate 5,169 of QANX01003909.1, forward strand.
ACAATTTTTATTCAAAACAAAAATTACTTAATATCAATTTAATTTTTTCAACAAGACTTACATTTGAGGAAGGATAAAAAAATATTGTATAAATAAAAAGATGATTCATCATATAATAGTTTAAACTTTTGAAAATAATGACATATGGGAAATTCCACTAGCAATGTAAGGATGAGATGAGCCTAATTTTAATTTTTGGATAGGAGAAAACCTTTTTCTTCATTTGGATTAAACATGGGAACATCCCTACAGAAAACCCTAAAAGCAATTGTATTGGCTTTTTGTCACCGTTTATTTTCCAAATTTAATTTCTACTTTTTAGTCTTTATAGAACTCCATTTGAACAAATTAATTACTTCATTTGTTGATGTTAAAGTCCTAAATCAAACATATTACTATATATCAATGTAACAGTTAATTAGTTAAACTTAAGCTCTTTTTAATTTTTCCGTAAGATTTAAATATAGCTTTATTGAGCGGTTAATTGTATATAAAGTACAACTGTTTCCCACTATCATTATAATATTAATGCAGAATTTTAAGAGCAAATATTGTCTGAAGAATTGAGAATAAGTAATGTATGTATAAAGAACAAATACAACAAAATGCCTCATTATTGAATATACAGCCATAGAAAAGGTAAAAGGAATAAAACTTATTCAAAATTATTTTATGAAAATTTAAATTAAACCATTAGACTATTTTAGAAATGACAATAAATTCAAATTAATTACGTACCTTAAATTTTTAGATTTTTAGCACCGTTGCCTTATGACCTTTGTGCAAATTAATTTGTGAATTGTCCTTTGTACCTCATATTTAACATTTACACCTTTGGAATTTAACAAAAATTGGCAGTATCAAACCTCATCAATTTAGTTCAAAGGAAATATGGGTGCCAACATTTGGACTGATGTAAATTTAAAAGGCATAAATTTTAAATATTAAATACATGAAAAAGCAATTTGTAAAGGCAATTTGCAAATCCACGCATAAAGCAGTGGTTGAGCCTAATTTCTTTTTTTTTTTTTTTTTTTATAATTCTTGGCCATCTGAAGTAGGCTACTTCACTCCTATATTATTATTATTTTTTTTGGTCAGCTACTATATTATTGTTTCAGAAAACAGTATAAATATAAATTGTGCCAATGCACCCAATCCGATCATGAAATGTTAGATGTTAACTTGCATGTATGCATTTATATTTGGGTTGAGCTTGGAAGTTGCTTGAATTGCTACATTGTTGGGCTTTAGGCTTCGGCGTAAAAAAGCGATCAGTTGGGCATTAGGTCCCGTTTTTCCAAATTTCTTATCTAGTACTATTTATATATAGTAACTCTAATTGAATTAATTAATTATCAATCTTTTAATTTGTTGATGTAAACGATTTTAATGAAACATAATTACCGTCAACGTAACAGTTAATTATTATAAGAGTTTTTTTTTTCGGTTATAAGAAATAAATAATAATTCTTTAAAAAAAAGGAAGAATTAAATATATATATATATATATATATATATATATATATATATAAATCTCCACCAGTTTCTCACTACCATTACGTTAATGCAAATATGGAGAATTCTCAGGGAGTTAGAGTCTGATCAAGAATTGCTTCTCAGCCTTCCTAAAGCAAAGGGATGGTTATGTCCTGGTCTTTTCCTATACCAAGGCTTTTATTGTCCATCAAAAATTGTACCAAATATAATCTCTTTCCAAAACCACTTCCAAGCTCATGACCAAGACATCATTCTTGCTTCCAAGCCAAAATCAGGAACCACCTGGCTTAAAGCACTTGTATTCTCAATCGGGAATCGAAATCGTTGCAATCTCTCAAACTGTGCCTTGCTCACTTCAAATCCACATGAACTTGTACCATTCATGGAGTTTAGTTTGTATGCAAGCAAAAAGCTTCCTAATTTTAGTATCATGTCTTTTCCAAGACTGTTTTCCACCCACATTCTTTATGGATCATTGCCGGAATCCGTTAAGCAAACTGATTGCCGGATCGTCTATATTTGTCAAAACCCTCTTGATATTGTCTCACATTGGCATTTTGCAAACCAAGCATGTTTGGAGCATAACACATATTGAACAATGGAGGAGTTTGTGGAGGTATATTGTAAAGGAGAAGAGGTATTTGGGCCTTTTTGGGACCATATGCTTGGTTATCACAAGGAGAGTAAAGAAAATGCAAAGAAAGTGTTGTTTTTGAAGTATGAGGAGCTGAAAAGAGACACACTAAATCAAGTGAAAAAGCTTGCAGATTTCATAGGGTTTCCATTTTCTAATGAGGAAGAGAGCCAAGGGATTGTTGAAGAAATATTGAAGCTTTGTAGTTTTGGCAATTTGAGGGGATTAGATGTTAACAAGCATGGAAAATTTATGCCATATTTTGAAAATAAAAGCTACTTTAGAAAAGGTGAAGTTGGTGATTGGGCAAACCATCTTAGTAATTCCATGGTAGAGAAATTGAATAGGGTAATCCATGAGAAACTAACTGGTTTTGGTTTGACATTCAAGGAAACTTGCTAGATTTTTTTATTATTATTTTTTTTTTATTCAAAGGAGTGCAATAAAGCTAAGTTAAGATTAATGAGAAATTAAGTTTGTAGTCCATGTGCTTAAATATATCTAGTATCTTGTTTTTAACATTAATTCTTGATTTCCCTCCTCTAATCAAAATCTAGAGGAGCAAATTTTCAGTACTTCAGAAGTATCGAATTTTCCAAACATAACCATGTGAGTCTTACACATGTAAAATCCACATAGCTTATGAGACCCACATGACTGTGTTTGAGGAGTTTAATACTCTCGGAGTACCTGATTTTATTTTATTTTTGCTCTAGAGGAGTTTACCCTAATTTCAATAAATTGCCTAATTAATTACGCATTGTTTCCTTCTTTTCTTAGCCAAAAAAAGATTAGAAGAAAGAAATGGAGGGAAAAAAAAAGTTCAATTGAATAATAATAAAATAACTATCTTTAATATGGCGATGTATGTTATGGGGATCGACTAATTTTATGATCAAGTAATGTGAAGAATATTAATAACAAACAAGTATGAATTGGAAGTCCTTCATAAAAATAATTTATTTGTATTAATTAGATATATAATTAAAAACTTAAACTTTTGGCACAAATTGGGTTTATTTAATGCTACTAATAAGATAGAATATATATGTAGGTTTTTTTTTTCCATCGTCTCAAAATATTAACACATTTGTATCAAATAACTCTTAGGCCCCCCATTGATATATTCGTAATAAAGTTTATAGGAAAATTTATGATCAGGAATCAGTTTTTAGGGAAACATCTTTAATTTTTTTGTTTGGTTAGTGACGGCTAATAAGAATCCCATAACTTCAAAGTAACTTGAAAAACAATATAATAGTTGAATTTTTTTAATATATTGAATTCAGTAAATACCTAAAGATTTATCTTCCCTTTTAATAGTTGACTATCTAATATTGGTGATGGCCCGCTTGACACAATGATAATCTAGAAAATAAAAGTATAACTGAACAAATACACATCTCAGAGATCGAGAAAAATTAATAATAATCCGAAATTTGTGGTTCATTATTGATTAGGCAAATTTTTTCTTTTTTTGAAACTTAAAAAGATGTTGATAATATTTTTCAAACATAAAAGGCCCAATTATATTTAAATTAGTCATTTAAAATATGTAATTGTAAAGTTTGCTATTTGTCAGCATTGATAATTATCATCAGTGAAATCCACATTGATTTGACAAATATTAACTAATAGTATCTAAACTTTTTTATCTTTCAAAACTAAAAACATATGAAAAACTGAACCATAAATTATAGCCTATTAAATTGCACAATCAACGCGGGGGACCCATTGGGTCGCTTTTATATAGCATTTTTCCTAATGATATATTAATACAAATGTACGTATAATATTTGTTGCATCAAAAAAGATATACATAATATTTTTTATTTTGTACCTAATTTAGTACCCCCAAAAAAAGTGTTGTCTAGGAGGAGAGTTGAACTGAATGTTGAATTTTTAGATGTTTGATTGAGATATTAAGATTAGTAGTACTCTCTAATTTTGTTTTTCTTTATTTTGACTTTGTTTTAAAAAGAGATAAAGGGAGAAGGAAGAGAGAAAACATAGAAGTTTTATTGTGTAAAAATTTCAGTATTTCATTCGTTCAATTTCATTGTATTTGTAGAGATGTTATATTAAACTAAAACACAATGTATTTGACATCTATATTTGAAATCCATATGGATTACCAGATAGTGACATTTTTTTAGCATTGAGGAATATAATTGTAGCTACCTAAAGTGGAGAAGCATTTTGGATTACATTTGAAACTTATCCTCAAAATATTACTTATTTGAGCTCTCCACTTATGCATGCATTTATCATATCCAAAAGAGGTAATGATATAGGTATTTTATTTTGTGTAATGAACTTCAGTTTTTTCTTTAATGATTTTTTTGATCATAACATTTGACCAGGCATAGACTTCTGAGTGTGAACGTTGGTTGAAGCTTTGGGCATGGTCAGACACATCACAAATGTGTCTCGGACATTCCAAGAGAAAGACTTTTCATACATGAATATTACACTCGGACAAAATGCTTCGGACAATTATCACCCTCGAACATTTTATCCTTGAACATTCAACCCTAGACTTCATCTTTAGCCATTTTACTTCAGTATCACCTTCAGATATTTTATCTTCGGATACTTCACTTTAGTCAAATACTTCAGTCATACACTTTTTACACTCGGACACTTATCTTCGAACATATAAGCTTCGGTATGTTGGTCTCAATCATTTATATTTCAGACAGATATTAAGATCATGCTTATTTTAAGTCTCGAACATGTATGCATGTTATCTCGGTACATGCAAGTGGCAAAATTGCCCCCCTCTTAACACCGAGGACCACAATTATTTTTTTGAGTGGCCAAAAAAAGAGGACCACAATTAATTTAAGTCATCAAAAAAGAGGACCACAAATAATTTAAGTCCCAAACCTTTCACACTGAGAAAAGTCATATTCTATAGTTAATTTCTAAATCAAGCGAACTAGACTAATGTTGATAAATAAATAAAGGAGGATAACAACAAGTGAAAACTTACGAACCAAGCAGCTGTTTGTGGACCTTAAAAATGAAGAAAAAATAAATAAAAACGTACGTCTTTTAATTTTATTTTACTAATACTTTTGTCAATTAGCATAAGGAATTCTAATGGATGACAAAATATATTTTGGCAAATTATTTTGGTTTGATTAATACATGCATTAGTGAATAACAATTAAGAAAGTTAGTTATTTTTTATAATTTAGACACTTTCGATAATTAAATCTATCCATTCAACAAGATATTTATCGAAAAAATTTATCAAATATTTTGGCATATGAAAATAGAAAAATACTTATATAAGATTGTCTCACCACTTGATACGTACGGTGCGATCGACCAATCATAAATTACCAAAATAGAGAAGTGATGTATGTTAGTTTTGATCTCTTAATTAAAAAAAAAAAAAAAAAAAAAAAAAAAAAAAAAAAAAAAAAAAAAACTTATGACATTTATCTCAAATAAAAAACTGACACCAGAACACTTCTTTCTTTAACAATTTATAGTTGGCTGATCGCACAATGTTAGCCAGTGGGATGGTCCTTTATAAGTTTTTCTCACGAAGATGCCCGGCCCCATTATTAATAAATATTCAAATAATCAAATTACCACATATATAAGCTATCACATAAAATGTTTGTTTTAAATATTTTCTTAATTAGTAGCTTATTTACATTATCATCACTAGTTCACTACCAAAAAATGTGTCATTTGTACCAACGCAAGTTGGGATGGATGGTTGAGCATCCTTCTCCCTTAAATAAAGTTTCGGATTCGAGTTTTATGGAATGGAATAAATTTACGCTGGGAGAGTTTTACTCTTTAGTGGGCCCACCCGGCTCGAATCGGATTAGAGAATGAAGCGTAGTACTTCGATACCGGCGTGTCAATTGACCAAATAAGTGATTTTCTGTCACTGAAAACCTATTATTTGTAAAGCAAAATTGAATTCCATCACACTACATCAGTTATGTTTGCACAATTGTGATGATAATAACATCACCGTTACCGAAAACTTGAAAAAATTTGACGCCAATAAAATTTTAAACTTTCAACAAAGTATCACTACTACAAAAATAAGCTATCGACGACGACTTTATTTTTATATAGACGTCGGTTAACAAAAAAAACCGACGTTGATACACTAAGACGACGGTTATTAATTTTGGTGGATAATAAAGACGACGGGCCGTCGTAGAAAGAAAAAATCAATGACGGTTATAAACAAAACTGTCGTCTATAATTTAATCAACGACAACGGTTTCTTTATAAACCGTTGTCTATAAATCCCTAAGACATGTGGCATTCACATTGCTGCCACGTGTCTCTTTGTAGAGAATAGACGACGGTTTTTTTTTTAAGAACCGTCGCCGTTGATTAAATTAGGGTATAAAAAATAAAATCAAATTCAAAAAATCAAAAAACGATGGTTTTTACTCGGAAAAAAAAAAAAAAAAAAAAAAACGACGGGCCTGACTCTAAACCGTCGTTTTGTAGCCGTACTATTTGGGTAAATACGACAGGACTAGCTTTTGTCCGTCGTTTTTAACTCAATGTTTTATTCTTTACACGTTTCTTCCTCTCTTATTTTTCTTCATTTCTTTAGAAACCATAAAACACCCGCCGCTGTTTGCTCATCTTCTCCACTATGGTTGCCGTTTGCTCATCTTCTCCACTGTGGTCGCCGTTCCTCCTATTCTCCACTTGGTCGTCGTTCCTCATCTTCTCCACTGTGGTCGCTGTTCCTCATCTTCTCCATTGTAGTTGGATTACTTCTTCATTTCACATAATATTTGTGATTTTTAACCCAAAAACTTTAAGGTTAGTGCTCGGCAATCTATTTAAATTATTTTTAACAATTTGTGAATGCATTATTCCGTGAAAATGTTTGAATCCGTGCATTAAAAAGTAATTTTGTATGATTAGATTGTGTATATAATCAAAAATTGTATAAATTATTCGGTGATATATATGAAATCCGATGATATGTATTAAACTTGATGATATGTATGAACTACCCGTATATATATTGTGTGAAAATTGTATATGAGAGTTTTGGTTTAATTTGTAATTTTGTATAAGAGTTTTGTAATTAGAATATATTTAATATTTAATATAATTTTGTATAAATGTATTTAAATGCTGCTGAAAAAAAAAAACATAGACGACGGTTTCTATGTAGAAACCGTCGTCTATATATTTGCTCCGTGGCATCCAAATGGCTTCAATAACGTTTTAGACGTCGGTTTTTAACCGTCGTCGATGTTTTATGAGTATTGACGACGCTTTGTTAGACGACGGTTTCGTGTCCGTCGTCTAAACACGTAAGACAACGGATTTTCACAGTTGTCTTTGACCCTATTCTGTAGTAGTGTATTTGTGATGAATTCGACAGTTGTTGTTACAATTGGAAAGAAAAAAAATTTTATAAGTATGCCAATAGAATCTATGACGGTTATAATTATGTTACATTTACATTGTTACGTTAAAAGTATCGAAATGGAGCCAGGCTTTGGAGCCTCAACAGGCTGAATTAGAAGCTCTGGTTTGGGCGACAAGAATGGCTATGGATTTTGGCTGGAGCTCAGTGGATTGGAGGTCAGATGCTAAGCTCGTGGTTAATCTTGTGAGCAGTAAAGAGGAAATTGGTTGCTGTAATATTAGGAATAAAGTGGTGCTTCTCCGCCGCCTGCATCTTCATCGAGCAGGCTGGAAGCTTAGTTGGGTGCCACAAGAACAAAATAGAGTTGTTGACTGTGCAGCAAAATGGGCTAGGACTCAGAACTTTTTTGGAGGGTTTTGCTAACTCCCTTCCTTTGATTCTTTTAAATTTATTGCTTTAGAGAGGACTCAGAGTTAAACTTGGTAAAATATTACACGGCACAATAACACGATACTATACGATACAATAATTTATGGATTTGGGTCTGCGATATCAGATCAGGTTGATATCAGTGTCACACGATAAAAAAACAAGTTGGAATACGTTAACACGATATGTCACTATAAAACACGATAAGAAAAATATTAATTTATTTATTTCATTATAACTAACTTTTTACATTAAATTTTTAAAAAAAAATTATAAAATTCATATTTTATTTCATTGAAAAATGACAATTTTTATATCTATTTATATATTGATATTTTGTTTTAGATTTTATCTTTTTTATTACTTATATTGGATTTACAATTTTAGTTTGGTTTATAATATTTTGAATATTTTTAACTTGACAATTATAATGGATATTTTATTTTCTTAGCCACGATAAATATTTAATATAGCTTTAATTCGTAATATTTTACATATTTCGAATTCACAATTATTAATTATGTTGAATTTTAGTATACTAATATATTTTTTTAAGATGTTTAGCATATTATTTGAATATATATTTAGACTTAGTAGACACGAATTAAATACGATATGAACACAGAATGACATAATACGAACACAGTTCAACACGAATACTTAACGGGTTGAGTTCGAATAAAAAAAATTTAACACAAATACAATACAATATACAACACGATACGTTTTGAGACCTAATCAGAATCCTGTTAGTTTGTAATCTTCCCTTTCTTGCCCTCTGTGGCTTTCTATAAAGCTTTCCGTTTACCAAAAAAAAATGTATATATGCAACGGACGCGCCAGACTCTTCGTTATTTATTTGGGGCGAAATATTAGATATTTTTTTTGTAAATACTTCAGTTATTTTTTTTTTTTTACTAACTTAAAAAGGACCTACCCGTAGCGGGGTCATAGGCCCAGGATGTATTTAGCGAGTGGACCGACCAATGCGTCTTTTTAACCCGATAGGAGTCCGCGATTGGAGCCCGTGTCGCTAAAATCTTCCTCCCTCTCGTGCGGTAGCAGCGGAGAAGAGCACTTGAGTCCAAATGGGGCTACCAAGACTCGAACCTCAACTCCCGTACTCACAAATGTGAAGGCTCGGCTGGCTGCTACCACTGGACTACACCCTCAAGTGCAAATACTTCCGTTATTAGATCTCAAAACTTATTTGGTTTGCCATAATAATAGGGAATTTTTTAGGTGAACTCCCTCGTACGTTCATTAAAATCCTTCAAAAAAAAAAACTACATAATATTGATAAAAAAATTATATAATATGAATAAAAAAATTATACATTATAAATAAAAATTAATCAATATAAAAAAATTATACATTAAAAAAAATTATATAAAATAAAAGAAATTGATGCATAAACTTTTAAATTCAACAGGTTCACCCATGGATCCAAAAAAATAACGCACGTGAAGACGTAATGATTGTCTGATTGAGAACACTGGTCTGCCTTCCACTAGCATCGTAAATGCTTGCCAGTGTGATTTATAGCAATTTGATAGATACTAGTCAGATAAATTTAATTATATATTAATTTTTATATTAAAAATTAATATATAAAAAATGAATATTTTTAAACTAATTATTTAATTATTAAATAATAGGTAAGTTTATTAGTAATAATGAAAAATAATATTTTTTAATTAATTATTATAAAAAAACTATAAAAGTTATTTAATCTATTATATTTTTTTTATTAATTACTATATTATTATAGTTTATATGAATAAATAATTTTTTTAATAAATATAATTAAATATAAAATAATTTAATAATAATATACTAAATAATATTTCTAGCATTATTTAGCATAATAATATTTATTTTTGGTAACTAATTGTTACAGGATAGTCGGTAAATCAATTTTGTAAATAGGATTAGATATGCTATGCGTGTCGGTCCAAACTGCACCTTTTTTTTTTTTTTTTTTTACCTTAGGATACCATTGAACAATATACTTAATTAAATATAAATGCACGTGGGCCACATAAGTAGTGTATTTATGAATTCCAAGAGTAATCGATCTGAATTGCAGATCTCTTCTTCGTGTTTTGCTTTTTCTGTGATCATTTGGGAAAATTCAATGACGTACAGAAATTAATTCCAGGGCCATTTTTTTTTTATTTTTTTTGGTAAATCCAGGGCCATGTTAAAAGGTTTTGCAATCTTTTTTATTTTTTATTTTTGGTAAATTTTTTTTTTCATTTCTCTTTATGTGTGATATTTATGACAGTGTACTATGGCTAGCTACCACCTAACTACAAGATAAATTTTAACAAAAAACTGTATTTTTCAAAGGAGAAAAAAAGTACAATAGAAATAATTTGATCCTATAGTTCCATGAGGCTCCACAGTTAAAAATAAATAAATAAACTTTTGTATCGATCTCTCATTGTATTAGGCATTTATAGTTTTGGATTTTGGCAAAAGATATATGGGAAATAAGATGCTTTCTATTAATAGATTTATGTCGTCAATTATTTAATTTTCAGTCTTTAAGAAACACAAAATGCGAAGCTAGCAAAGTAATTTCAATTTCACTTATAAGCAGTGGATACAATTTGGTTTAGACGGTTTTTTGAAAAAAAATTACAAACTAAATAAAATTAACCATTAAAAGCACTTCATCATAATCAATTCAAATTGTTCATAAAAAAATTAATTGGTTCAGTTACACGATTTGACTTTCATTCCATTTTTATTGGATGCAGTCCATATCCAATAAATTTTTTATATTTTCATTTTGAACCTATCTAGCTAGATTCATTTGCATTAAAATTAAAAAGCAACTAAAAAATTAAATAAACTAATTATCAATTAAATATCAATGCAATCATTAATCTAAATATTAAAGATTAAATTTAATCTAAAATACAATACAATAATTCATCATTTAATTTTAAAATCTAAACTTAAATTAATACTAAAATTCAAACTAATTTTAATTAAAACATAATTTTTAAAATTGTTCAACACATCTAAAACATAAAAAAAAATCCAAACATTTGATAATTGATGAAGGAATAAGCTTTTAATAATTATTATAATAAAATAAATAAAATAATATATAAATAGATAAATATTAAATTTTATATAATATATTAATTAAATAGCAGTTTAGGTTCATTTGCTTTGAAAATACTCAAAATTGCAAATCAAACCACTATTAGCAGTCTTTATATATTCCAAACCAAATTAACTCATCGGACCAAATGGAAACCAAAACTACGATGTAATTTGATTTGACGTTTAGTTCGATCCTTTTGTATCGACCCTACTCTTTGAAAGTTTTAAAGTTAATATTCAATGATACCAATTTGACCATTAAAGATTTTTTTTTTAAATATTTTAATTTATCAAACCATTGAAATTATTTAATTGAAACGACCTAGATATTGTAAACTAGTTAGATTAATCTCGAACTCATGAGATCTGAATCTTATAATTAGTTGACGACAAAATTGTCTAGATAGAATAAATAAATTATTGATAATAATTTATTATTTATCAAAACTGTTTTACTTTTTATTTTATTTTTTATTACTAGTTTATTTCCAAGCTAATTAATAAAATAGGGAGCAGAAAATGACCGATGCGAAAATCTATGTAACCTACACCGCTACTCCAAGTCTGCATTGAAATACTGGAATATATAAGCTGTATTGATTCCTGATTCCAAGTGTTATTTGTACTTTTTCTAAGTATCTAGTACTTGGTAACAATTTTAAAGGCCAACTTTGAAATAATTTTGAAAATTTTCTGAGTATTAAGTCCGTTGTATGAAATATATAATTTTAATATATTAAAAACTTTATGAATAACTTAGCTACCACATGAAATTTTTTTCAATCACATGAGTTTGTTTGTTTTTTTTTTTTTATGAATAAAAAAGATATATCATGGTAATATTATGACTTTTTTTTTTGGTAAAGTGGCTATTGATTTTGCACCATGCAGCTTTGCAATATTAGACCATCCAAAACAGTACCAAATTAAACATATTAAAAATAAAACTTCGTTTCGAATCCACATATATACTAATACTAACCCACCACCCTTCGTGGTCATGGCTCATGCATTGTCGTTAGTGTTGGATTCTGATATATATTCTCTGATATGGAACCCATTTTCGATTTCCTTTCTCTCCATCTCTCCCAATAATTATTCAGTGGTTTATGGTTTATGAATTTGTGTAAAAAATATATATGTTTCGAAGGGACCTAATTAATTATTTCTTGAAAAACCAACTCCATAATATTATTCTATTAATATTAATATAAATGTATATATATACTGTCAAGTTGTCAACAAAATGTAATTATATTCTGACAAAAAAAAAATTGCAATTTTTCTCAACACATGCACAACCACACACTTGGTATTTCTTGTCCATATCCCATTCGCGTGAAAAGCATGGAGAATAAAAAAAAATAAAAATAAAAAATAAAAAAATTGAAAAATATCCTTCTATATAAATTATCACACATTTATGAGGCAATAAAAAAAAACAATTAAACATTGTCCTTTCATTTCTATATCTATCCTGGTTTCCAAGTAGTTCTTGGAAATCTATACCCACCAAAAAACAAGGAAAAAAAGAGAGAACAGAATGGTGAAGGAAAACTCCACAATATCATCAACCTCTTCACTGAAAGAAGAGGAAGAGATCAAGAAAAAGGTTGAGGAATTGCTTCAAACTCTTCCTACAGAGATCAAAAGCGATGGAACTTCCATGTATCTTTACGAAGGCTGTTGGGTTCCATTCTATGCCATCCGTGGCTTGCTAGCTTCTAATTTCCATTTCCAAGCCAAAGACGATGACATTCTCTTAGCCTCTCTTCCAAAATCCGGCACAACTTGGTTAAAAGCCATTATTTTTTCCATCGTGAACCGACACCGTTTCACTTTCGAAAACACTCCGGTTCTAAACACACACCCTCACAAGCTCATGTATTTCATCGAGTTTGATCATTACAAAAATGGGAATCTCCCAACCGACCTCGATCAGCTTCCTCAACCCAGAATGTTTTCCTCTCACTGCCATTATGATTCACTCCCGCAATCCATCAAACAGTCCGAGTGCAAGATTGTCTATGTGTGTAGAAACCCAATGGACAACTTGATCTCTCTGTGGCATTTCCTTCGTGCCCATAGAAAAGATCAGCAAGCTCTGATGGATGAGAGCTTTGAGAAGTATTGCAGTGGTGCTCATGGATTTGGACCCTTTTGGGATAGCATTTTGGGATATTGGAAAATGAGCTTGGAAAAGCCAGAAAAGGTTCTGTTCATGAAGTATGAGGATATGAAGGAGGATATAGTTTCTCAGTGCAAAATGTTGGCTAAGTTCTTGGGATTTCCATTCACTGCTGAGGAAGAAGAACAGGGCGTTGCAGAGGAAATTGTGAGGCTGTGTAGCTTTGAGAATTTGAAGAATTTGGAGGTCAATGCAAATGCTCAGAGTGTTATGGGCGCTGGACCTCCAGCTCGTGCCTATTTCAGGAAAGGTGAGGTTGGAGACTATGTCAACCATCTTTCACCTTCCATGATTGAAAAGATGGAGAAGCTCATGGAAGAGAAATTTGAAGGCTCTGGCTTAGAGTTCAAATATGCACCCAAAGCCCAAAACTAAGTAATTTTTGTTGATGGCCAATCAATGAAATAAAAAAATAAAAATAAAAAAGCTGGGAACTTAATTAGTGCAAAACTTAGTTGTTTTGCACTATGTAGGTGTGGCTTTGATCTTGGTGGGTATGTATGATTATTAGGTACTATTCTGTTTCTGTTTGAGAATAATCTGCATGATCTCTGTTTTAGCAATGAGTGCATAACTTAGGTGTTATGTTGCTTATGTGTGTAAGAATGGAGTGCACAACTTTGGTGTTGTGCTTGCTAGTTTTATGTGTTAGAATTGTGTCCACAGCTTAGTTATTGTTGCTTGAAGTCTATTACATTATTTTATGTATTTGAACTGGTAAACCTTTCTGCAGTTTTTATCTTTTTTTGAGACTTCAAAGTTCTAATAAAATGGGTTTCTATCAATCACAAACACATCTAGATTCTTTTATATGATCTATTTATATATGTTTCAACTATTGCAAATCAATCCAACTCATGTTTAATTTTTCAATTAGCAATAACAAATGGCAGTGCAAAGATCAAGGATTCAATGTTTATATATATTTCTCTCTCCTGCTCTGTAAAAGATGGAAAGCAGAACATTGTCTTCTATACATAATTTAGTGACATCATTATTTAGTAGTGGCTGCTAGAAACTATCACATATATACAAGCTATTTACCAAAAAAAATCACATTTATACAAGTATGAAATAAACACATTTACTATATATATAGGGACATTCAATCTGTAGACTTAATTTGGTTCTATTAATGATGAGAAATCGAAGTACAATGCAATAAAGAAAGAGAAATCAGAGTACAACTCAAACTACAATGCAATAAAGAAATGAGAAATCAAAGAAAATGAAGAGGAAAAAGTTCTGTGCTTGTATATTTTTAACTGAACTGTAATCGACGTTTATAAATGAAAAATTAGACTCAAAACTCTTATTTAAGTTTATCTTCTTTTGTGTATAATTTCTTAACTTCTGGGAAAATTAAATTGTTAAGTAGCTTTTACTTCTGGAGAGTTGAGAATAAGCATAGAAGTTCTAGATGAAATTAGTAAAGATTTTAATTTTTGATCATAAAAATTAAAATTAAAATATTTTCAAAGATAATAGGAATACAGACAAAATAGATTGGTCAATACAGATAAATTTACCATTCAGGATCCTCTATTCTTTCCACCTCTTTTATTTCAGGAAAAAAAAAATGAGAACAGTATATATATGCAATATGGGTGTTACTTTGCTAGCCAATATCAGGTTGTCATTATTCATCAAAAAAATATCAGGTTGTCACATCACAATAATTGGCGTGTAGAAATCTTGAAGATTATTCTATATACAGATTTTTGCCAAGACATTTCTTCAGCCAATTATTTAGTAAACTTTGATATTCTGCTTTTTTTTGGGAAGATCTTTGAGGCTTTCATATTTTATCATTTCCTTAGGCTGAATATAGTTAACCTCTTAATTACTATATGTGCTTTTTGCACTCTACTTTTTAAATCTTAAAAAGTATTACATTGCCTTTTTAAACTTTTTTGTTGTTGTCATTTTAGTCTTTTTTTTTTTAATTGTCTTATAAATTTGGCAAAATTAAACATACACACTAATCAAAAATGAAATAAAACAGTATTTTAATAGTGACATTAGTTATATATGATTTATTTCATAAAATTCATTTGAAAAATACATAATTGGAAAGTGACAACATAATTAGTACAAAGGGCAATATGACATTTTTTTCGTTCAAGTGTAAAGTGCAGAAGAAAGCAAACCCTGTTTTCTTTTTTCTTTTTTTATGAAAAAAAAAATAGCAAACCTTGTGATCTTATTTTATTTATTTATATTATCTTCAGTTTTTGATCTGAAGACTAATCTGCATCAGAGAGACTTTCTGTGAAATGATTACATGATTTGCTTAAATGAAGACCAAAATCAGGGGTAGCAATTTGGACTTTCATAATGCTCTGGCCATGCATGTAGTTCCTATACTTGCTTGACAGTTGCGCGTTTGCAAACCCATTTGACAAAGTTTTTGAAAAGGAAGAACAAATTTTAAGGTTCAAAAACTATTTTTAAAAATGTTTAGATAATATTTTAAAATATTTCATGCTTTCAAAAAAGCTTTTAATCAAAGGCATTAAATAGTAATTTTTCAAAAATTAAAAACAAAAGTTATACCTAATAACACCTACTTAATATGTATTTCTTTATATATTCGCCCATCAGTTTCGATTTAGGAAATAAAAAGGTCTACTAATAATAATGGCAAAATAAATGATGCGTTAACTTGACAAATTGAGAAAGAGTGCAAAGATGTTGTTCAACTTATGTATCACTTAGTGATTTATGTGTATAACCTAAAAATAGGTTTTTGTAACCGAAATTGTAGCAGGGGAATTGCTGCCTCTCGGGTTTTGGCTTTTGTTGGTGAGTGAGTTATTCCTCTTTGTAATCTTAATTTGTTTCTTTTATCATTAAATGAATCATTTAATGATAAAAGAAACCTCTCGCGCGTTGCTCCCTTGGATTTAAGCATTTGCTGCTGCTTCTTTATTAATTCCATTAGAAAAAAAACTTGGTTTGTACCAGCATATCAAATGGTGCTTTTTATTTTAAAAAGTATCATTTTTAAAATAAAGAGTATTTTAAAAAGTTTTAAAAAAATAAGAAGTACAATTTTAATCAACTCCAATAGCGCTTTTTATAATCACTGTTCATTTTGCATTTCTCTATAAACAATTATGACTCATAGTTTTTTTATTTATTTATTTATTATTTCTATACCAATATAGTACTAAAAAATTATAATTAATATATTTATTATAAGTATGCCTAGAAAATTGTGGAATAATAAATGAAGTTTAATATAAAAAGTGAGTTTGACTCTCTACATTTGGAGAGCCAAGCTCCACTTTTCATTTTAAACTTTTATTTTGAAAAGCCTATTGGAACTATGAAAAAAAGTTATAACTCTTTAAAATAGAAAAGATGAAACTTTTAAAAAGTCCATTAGAGATGCTGTAAGACTCTTGTTTGTGTTGGATTAGTTTTCAAAGAGTTATTAACTTGACAAATTGGTATCAGAACTTAATAAATTGTATTTTAATATTGATTAAATACGATCAGACCTTCAACCATCATTTGACAAACAAAAATTCAAAAAAGTGAAATTCGAAGTTTTAAATTGATAAATTTTAAATTTAAAGTAATTTTTTCAAATTAGAAAAGGATATTCAAGTGCAATTAACTCATAAGTTTTATTCGCTTCCTCTCTAGGAGTACTAGAATTTTTTCCTTAGCTAGGATACAGTTTCAATTATTGTCGCTTCCAATTTTAGAAAGGATGTTCATCATGACCGGACGAGGGTGACACTTAACCTTTAACGGTAGAACTTTTTGCAAGCTGATTCCAATCTCTTCTATCATGTCTACCTTCTCGCCTTCACCGGCTTCCCAATCAAAGCACTGAATCACCGAGCCCAAAACCGACCCAACAACCCTCATGGCCAAGCCTTCACCGGGACAGCCCCTCCGGCCCGACCCAAAAGGCATCATTTTGAACTCTTTCCTGGCCACTTTAAAACCTGACTCAAACCTCTCAGGTTTGAAGGTTTCTGGATCTTCCCAGATATTAGGGTTATTCTGTATACCCCATGCATTAGTAAATAATGTAGTTCCTGCTGGTACATGATAACCCCCAACCGTGCAATCCTTTGATGCTAGATGAGGAATCAACAATGGTGTTGGTGGATACATTCTCAAAGTCTCTATGATTATGCTCTGAAGGTATGGAAGATTATTCAAATCTGATTCATCAACTAGACGGTCATGTCCTACTTTCTCATCGATTTCAGCTTGGACTTTTTTCATCATTTTTGGATGGTTGATCAGAAGTGATAAACCCCATTCCATAGTTGAAGTGTCTGTTGCTCCAAATAACATAGCCTTCAAAACACATTCATATTATTAGTTAGCTTATTATCATTAATATATATATATATATATATATTATTATATAAATATGACTAAAAAGAAGAAGTACTTTTGCAATGGGATTTGTAGATAAAGAGTAATTTTTGGGACTAGTGAACTTTCAACTTCAACTAAAAATAATTAAGCTATTATAAGGTCATGAGTATCATATTTACATGAAGGTGAGCTATTTTTTGGGTTCCTACATATGGCTTTGACTTATGGGTGAAGTTTTTAAGTTTTGAACTTAAAACTTCAAAGATCTAGATTTTCATATTAAATTGAATTACCAGTACCATCTTCTTCTAAAAATTTAAGTTATTGTTAATGGATCATCGTATCATTTTCATTTTAACTCTTAACAAAAGCTACTAAAATTGCATTAGGCAGCAAGAAGAACTAGCTAGTTTTAGTAACAAAACTATTTATTTTTAAAAACGTTTCGTGACTAATTGATAAATAAATTAACTTTAAAAATAAAAAGGGAAATATATTGAGATATCTTACAAGCATGAGGCCTCTGATAATCTCATCTCTATAATTCTCAGGATCATTTTGTTGCAGCGATAACAAAACCTCAACCATGGTTTCACTTTTAGGAGATTCATCATGAAGATGTTCCTTGTTCATTACTCTGAGTGCTTTATGCTCATCTATAAGACTCTGCATGAATTCGTCTCTCTTCCTCTGCAGCTCCATCAAGCTCTTCTCCAATCCTTTAGAGGCTCCACACCAACGCATAAACGGGAATATATCTTCCACGTTGGGTTTTGCGCTGAGCTCGAATGTCTCAAAGTGAATCTCTCGGAACCTCCTCACTTCCTCCACGTCCTCAACACTGTCACCGCAATACCGCTTTCCAGCCATCATCCTCATCATGTTGTTCAGCGACAGCTCGAAGAATGCGACTTTCATGTTAACGATTACGTCATGATCTCGTTCCTTGATCAGCCGCCGGATCAGCAGTTTAACCTCGTCGGCTCGTACTCCGGCGAGGTTTTGAAGGCTGGGATTGGATAAGAGTTTGAAGGACATTATCTTTCTCACGTTTCTCAAGAGGTCTCCGTACGGTGTCCATGGAAGGGAATTGAAGTTGGAGCCCAAACACTTGCCGAGCATCAAAGGAGGGCGGTTGGCGAAGACGGCGTCGTTTTTGAGGAGGCACTCCTCCGCCATCGAAGGGGACGAGACCACCAGGATCGGCCAGAAACCGAACCGGAGGAGGTAAACCGGACCGTATTGCTCGGAGAGCTTTGAGAGAGTTCGGTGCATAGGTTTTTTTATGAGGTGGAGATGGCCGACGAGAGGGAGGGGAAGAGGGCTAGGTGGTAGGTTTTGAATCTTGCGAGATATGATGTTTGTGAAGACATAATAAAGAATGTAAAGCAGTGGTATGCAGATATAGAAGCTGAACATGGAGGCCATATTGGTATAGCACGTAGTAGAAGTGGATAAATATTGGTGTGTTCGTATAGAGGTAATGATCAGGTCTCAATTTATAGGAATGGATATGCATTCTCATTGATCACTGTTAGAAATGATAAAGAAAAGAATTAGTTGTTACTTATTATATTTGACTTCTTGTAGCATATAGAGGTCTTACCCGATTATACCTCTACTTTGTTTCTTATGATAAGTATTATGTATTGTGATCTTCTCGGCAACCTAGGGGTTAGAACTGTTTCTACTTCTTATATATATGTATACGATTACAAGTGTGAATAATATACAAGAGATTATAAGAGCATCTCCAATGGAGAATGTGGATTGCTATATATGTGGCATAAAAATAGATATTGTTTAAATTTATATGGCATAAATGCACATTCAATGGCTCTCCAATGGCTCTTTCTATATCTCAAAAGTTATTGCCACATAAGATAAATAAACAGTATAATTTAAAAATCTTCTCCAATGGCTTTGTCTAAATATTCTGTTAAGCTGATGTGGCATAAAAAAAAAAATAGAAGACTGTCTACTTCTAGAGGGTCTATTAGACAGTCTAATTCATTAATTATTTTTATTTTTATTAATTTTGGTTAACTTTTATATCGTTTTTAGTTTGTTTTGAACACATGTAACACCCCATCCCGGGAAAATATTAAAAAAAAATTTTCAAATTTGACCAAGTTTGATCGTAAGTGGGCCCAGTGTTGACTTTTTCTGTGATTTTAGCTTTGTTTTGAATGTGGTACCATTGCATAGAGCTAGTCGATACGAGTTCGTAGACTAGTAGCACGTTTGATTCTGAGCTAAGACCGAGAAGTTATGGTTAAAACAGTGTGAGGGGCATTTTGGTAATTTTGCTGGGATGGACTTAAAAGAGAGAAATTACAAAACTGCCCTTGCCTGGTTTTTTTTAATTCTAGAAATTTCTGAAAATTGGCCCCCTCTTCCCCGACGTCCCCATGCGCAGCACTGCACCCCACCGCGCCTCCTTTTCTTCGCCTGCAGCGGCCGATTTCTGGTCAGATCGGGCCAAAAATTACACGGAACTGGGAGCCAGCGGTCTCCCCTCCTCAACCAAGCCGGTGACCACCCCTGAAAATGCCTCGGTGGTCGGGAAAATGAGAGAAACACAGTGCTTGTTGTCGACGATTGTCGGCCTCTAGCGAGAAATCGGCCAGCCTACCGCCCGGAAAAGCTTTCCCACGTTGCCCTCCACCCTTTCCCTTCGAGATCTGGTCGTGAAACCCCGCGAGTTGCCGGAAAACTCAAAGAAACACGCGACCCATTTTTCCCTCCGGTCGCCGGATTCCGAAGGTTTTGGGTTGCGAGGTTGGTCTTTTCCCTCTCTTTTGGACCTCCTGAGGTTGATTCCGGCATCCGTTCATCCCAAATCTCGTTCGTGTGGATAGTACGAGTGGAGGGTGTTCGGCTGCATCTTCCCGGCCATTTTTCGGCCACCACTAGCGGCGGTTGGACGAGGTAAATTCATGGTTGTATTCTGCTCTCTTCAGGTGTCATTTTGATGTGTAATTCGCATTTTATGGTTGAGTATTTAGAATTTATCCAAATTTTGAGCGGTGTTGTCAATAACTGTTAAAATAAGAATTGTTGATGATTGGTGATATAAATATTTGTGTAATTATATTTTGGTGATTGCTTTGAAATGAAGTGGTATGCTGAGACTATAGGATTTGATTATGTGATTGAACTTCAAAGTTGTTGACAACGGTTGCGGAATATGTTATATGATTGCCTTGCTGTGAATTGTAAATAATTGCTGAGAAAAATGTGGCTTGAGTTTAGTTGAATTGCTGTTTGACTGTTTGAAAAGCCGTAATTGTGAAGTAATAGAAATTGATTGAGAGTGATGTTTTATCATATATGTGGTTTGTTGGGCTGTTTGGAAACTAGAATTGATTATGATCGTGTGGATGCATGAAGACATGATATAATTATGTGTTTGAGAACTGCTTGGGCAAGGAATTATGCCGCTAAGCAGAGGTATTGCTAGCTTGGGCGAGAAATTGTGCCGCCAAGCTATGGATATAATTTTTGTTAAATTGTTTGAAAGGCTTTAATGGAATTTAAAAGTGGTTAAAAATGATAAGTGGGAAAGGTGAAATCAATTTACTGATGTGATTGACAGTGGCATATTTGGTGAAAATATGCTCTAAGAACTACAGGTAGCTTGATCCCTATTTAAGGGGGTATGTAGGCAGCTCAGTTTTATATTGAGTCCAGCTGCACTTTACTTAAACAATATATTTGTTTGAGTGTTGAGTTAATTACCGAGGCGTAGTTTTATTTGTTTGGGTTATGTGTGCTGGTAGAGTGAATATTGTATAGAAATGATTTTTTCCTTGCAGGTTTGTAGTTATTTGTATTTTTGGGGATGTTAGAAAAACAGACGAAATGTTGCCGAAATTACTAATAAAATTTCTGGCAGTGGAAAATCTTTCGGTCTGTTGGTTCTTTATCGTGTTTGATTAACGGCTTGACGGATTTAAACGACTGCTTAATGGCTTAATAGCAATATTAAGTCATGCAGGCAGGATCCAGGTGGGTTGGGTCCTGTCAACACAACCACTGGAGATAACTTTTAGATAGACATTGTCTATTAAATAGACATTGTGTCACATAAGCAGAAATATTTTTATTTCTTCTGCCACATAGACTTTAATGAAAAGAACCATTGGAGATGCTCTTAACAATGTCTAATAGAGCCTCCAGAAGTAGACATTCACATTGACAACATTCAGTATACACATTACCATTGGAGTGCATTTTTTAAAAAACAATGTCTATATATGCTCATATGACATGTTAATTTTAACAATTCACATTCCATTGGAGATGGTCTAAGTCTTCTTCCCAAACCTTTCTATTTTGTTTACTGTTGTTTAATCATAATAATATTAATTAAAGAATTTTAATGGAATGTATATGTGTGTGTGTGTATTATATGTATAGGCAATCTGCTATATATGGTTAAATAGGAATTTCTTAATTTGCATTAATTTTAGATCAGTTTGATTACATATAGATTATGGCAAATCAAATAATTTACCATTTATATAAGTTATATTTCTATGAGAGTTGATGGAAAACTTAAGAGCATCTCCAATGGAATATAAATTACTAAAATTAACATGCTATATAAGCAAATATAGATATAGTTTTGAAATAAATACGCTCCAATTGCAATGTCTATAATGAATGTCTGTGGCTTTGACATTATCAATGTGAATGTCTACTTCTAAAAACTCTGTCACATTGTCAAGTTCCTAAAAAAATAATTTTTTTTTTTAAATTCAATTTGTTCAAAAACTAAAAGTACTTAATAAATATATAAATAATTAAAAAACATAAAAAGTCTTTGTGCATATTACCATTGAAGAATAATTTTTGAATTAATTGTGCATTTATGCCACATTGATTTAAACAATTAATGTTTATTTTTATGACATATATACAACAATCTACAATCTCCATTGGAGATACTTTAATATTATGTATGTATTAATTCAACGAAAACAGTTTCCTAACATTTAATTGGTCTAAATGTGCTTTATTACATTCTAAAATTGAATTTGTGAGTCTTTACAATTAATTTGTGCAATTGATACTATGTAATTTGAAAAAAGTTTCACATTTGTCTAATTTAGTTAAAATTGACAGATTTCATCAACTTAGAGGTCACATGTTATGCACGTGGCGTTCAAAATTGATTTTTTCATTTGTAATTGTACCAAAAATAAAAAAAATAAAAAAACTAAAAAACACAAAGAAAAGTTTGAAATTCACTTATGACTCTTCATTTTTTCCTTTTTTTAATTTTTTGTTAATTTTTTATACAATTAAAAATGACGAAATCTATACATGCTCTATACATTTGACCTCTAAATTGACGAAATCTATCAATTTTAACAAAATTAGACAAATATGCAATTTTTTTAAATTACAGAGTATTAAGTGTACAAATTAATTGTAGAAACTCATATGTGAACAAATTCAATTTTAGAAAGTACTGAAATGCATTAAAACCTATTTAATTTGGCCAAATACATATCCTCCTCATTCGCATGGAAAGCATGGAAATTAAAAAGAAAGAAAGATGAAAATTGTTAATTTCTATATAGATTTACACAATCAGGTTATGAACATGGATGCCACAGTCATTAGTTTATATATATGTATAAAGATTAACACAATCACGTTAAGAACATGGATGCCACAGTCATTAGTTTATATATATGTATAGAGATTAACACAAACATGTTTCTACATAGATTATCAATACATTTTTCTAATATTTTCTTCATATTTAAATGCTTATTTAATTATCATTGATATGCTCAAAGGCAAAATCCAGTACTGATTCTTCACGCATCTCATTGCCAAAATAGTATACAAAACTATCATTGGAAAAAGAAAAAAAAAATTGGTTAAATTTATTTCAAAACACTATTCTCATAAATGAAGAAGTGTAACAATTATGTTAAAATAATATATAACACAATTTTTTTAGCTCTGATACTATGTTGAACCAACAATTCAAACCACTTGATTAAAAAATCGGTTAATTTTTTAAATTATTTTCTCTTTCATATATTAGGTTTTGTTTTGTAGGTATATGTCTAATTTTAATATAAATTATATTCATCCACAAGTAACCAAAAAATAATAATAATAATTGCAAAGATCTATAAAACACCACGTGATGTGTTCGTATTTGTTATTAGATGGAATTGGCTTGTTGCTACATACATATATTATTTAAATATGACAATTGGATTGGTATACTTATTGCTACATACATATATTTTTTTAAATATGAAGATACAAATAGTGTAGATGAAAAAAAATAATACGAAGTATTTAAAATGTTTCAGTCAATATCGACCTTCCACAAGACAAAAAGCTCAAGGGGCTATATTTTCATTCTACTCTTTTGCTTGTTTACAATATATAAACAAATACTGTATTTATTATAATTGATTGGGAAATAATAAAATTAATTCATCATAATTGATTTTGATGACTCTTCAAGTTGGCGCACTGATAAATTGAGTGGAAGTGGTCAACTTGAACAATATTATAAGCTGCAACTTTACATTTCCAATATTGCTGGTCTTCAACAAGCCTTCGCCCTTTATGAGAAAACTCTAGTTTTGATAATAAGAGATTATTATATGCATACAATGGTGCAGTACACCAACACGCATACAATGGTGCAGTACACCATACGCACAGAATAGTCCAAATATGTTGCGACAAATGCATGATACCGCGAATTTTTAATAAAAACTATTTTGATAGGACGGGCGTATCCGTTTTTCACTCACATGCAAGTAGGATCCATGCCACATGAGATTTCTCGATGAACGTGAGGGGAAGGCTTACACAGTTGTCCCACCAAATTTTTTTTGGGTTTAAAAGACATGTTTTGAAAGACAATATAATAGCATATCCAATGGTAAATATGTATTATTTTATATGTGTTATAAAAATTGATATTGTTTAAATTTAAATTGTATAAATTTATAGTCAAATATAATATAGTTCTTTAATGGTAATGTGCACAAAAATTGCCTTTAGCTATTAATTAATTATATATTTCATTAATTTTTTTTCTTTTTCCAAAGAATTGATTTTTAAGAAAGAAAAAAATTGTTTTAAAGAAATTTTACAATGTTTAGCAAAACTTCTAGAAGTAGATATTCATTTTGACAATGTCTAAACTACATCAATTCAACTTTGACATTTATTCTAGACATTATCATCGGAGAACAATTTCTTTTAAACACTGTCTATATTACTTATGTGGCATGTTTATTTTTATAATTTTTTTTCCTATTTTTTTTTTATATTTGAAATGCAGAGATATGCAAATGTTAAAAATAAAGTATTAAAAATATAATGACCCACCTCCTATAAGCTTAAACTTTTGGGATAAGTGGTAATTCAACATGATATCATAGCCAAAAGACCTAGTGGTTAGAGGTTCGAAACTCAATAACTCCATCCAAAATTTTTGGCCGAACCAAATATCCACATGTAAAGACTTAAATGCAGTGAACAACTATTTGCAAAGTTAAAAAAATTATTTTGGCATTGAGCTAATATATCCTACAAATTATTTTATACTATTATATATATCCACACAAATATACATGATATTTGTTTGTTTGTATCTAATTTAGTTTCCAAAAAGGGCAACAACAAAAAAGTAGGACAGTAGAACCGAGGACCACAACTATTTTAAATCCCAAACTTAATTACTTCACTGATAAAAGTCGACCTCGTCTATTTAATTTTAAAATCAAACAGAACTAGACTATTGTTGATAAAAAGATAATTGGTCTAAATGCACTTTAGTACGTTTTAAAATTAAATTTGTTCAAAAAGAGGTATCTACAATTAATTTGTGCAATTGATACCCTAATTGAAAAAAACTGCACTTTTGTCCAATTTAAATCAAATCTAGGTCTAATTTAGTTAAAATTGACAAATTCCGTCAACTTATAGGTTACATGCATAACATGTGACCCTCAAAATTGATTTCTTCATTTCTTATTATATCAAAAATTAAAAAACATGAAAGAAAATTTAAAATTTATTTATGGCTTTTCTTTCTATTTTTTTAATTTTTTTTTTAGTTTTTGGTACAATTAAAAATGAAAAAACCAATTTTGAAAGTAACTTGTTATGCATGTGACTTATAAGTTGACGAAATTCATCAATTTTAACTAAATTGGACCTAAATTGGTTAAAAGTGTAACTTTTTTCAATTTAGAGGGTATCAATTGTACAAATTAATTGTAGAGACCCTTAAGTGAACAAATTCAATTTTAGAAGATACTAAAGTGCATTTAGGCCAAAGATAAATGAGGAAACAACATCTGAAATCTTTTAAACCAAGAAACCGTTGTGGACCTTAAATTAGAAGGAAAAGAAAAAAATGTGATTTTATTTTAAGAGTAATTTTAGGGGTATCAAAAATATACCTACATGTTCTCTAAGTGACATGTATTGTTACTTTATTTGGTTGAAATATTAATATGATAGAAAAAATTATAGCACTTTTGGAGTACCCACCCACGTAGTACTCTTTTATATAATTTGATACTATTATATTAATTCACATTTCCTATATTCAAAACTGTGTCGTTTTGTATCTTGGTGTTTATATTCTATTTTGCATGCCTATGTTTGTTGTTGGCCCAATCTTTGTCTCCTTGATATGCCTTGGTCAGGCCCATGCGTCTCAAGCCCGAGTTGTTGCACGTGATATCGGCATGACTTGATTCTCCTATATATTCATCTTATTCTCTAGGGTTTGCAAGATCAGAGAGTTACAATTTGTTTGTGTGGCGTCATGTTTGTCTGTGTCTCTTCTTCTCTTTCCCCGAATATGTGTGTTCTAGGGTTAGGTTTTTTGTATGCAATTACAGTGAAAGCTTTTTAGCTTTCCATCTGTGCTCTATGTGTGAGATTGAGTGATAGATATAGTTTATAGGCTTGTAATTCTTTCAAACACTATCAATAATATAGAAACTGCTCCCTACTGGAGCCGAGGACGTAGACATTTGCCGAACCTCGTAAATCTTGTGTTTTATGTTCTTTTAATTTAATTAATGAAAGCAGTTTATATATCCTTATCCTAATATTTAATTTGACCAAGTATATATAGATGATATTTCTTGTTCACATCCCCATTCGCATGGAAATAAAAAAAAATGTAAATATATTATTTCTATATATCGATTAACACAGAGACAAGTTATGAATATGGATGCCACAAACATTAGTTTATATAGATTAACGCAAACATTAGTTTAGTATTGCCTTCTATTATTATATTTTGTTAATATTTTCTTCTGACTTATTTAAATGGTTATTTAATTATCATAGTATGTTGAAAGGCAAACTGCTAGCCTAAAATTTGGTTCGTTGAGCAACCCGTTGGATGAGCTCGAAGCCTAGCCTAAATGAGTTATTTTTAATTAATTATGTCTATTCATGTTAATTTTGAATTAAAGATATCTCTAATATTGTTGAAACCTTTTAGCTCGAATATGTGTGGAAACTTTTTAATTATATATATATGGTCAGTAAAAACATTTTGATCTTTTTATAGTCAAGACATCATTTAAAAAAATTTGAACTGTTTCGAAAGCTAAAATTTAATTAAGTTTTAGTGGATTATATAAATTTGGTGAAGTACTAAAATCATGGCAAAATAAACTTTATATAAATTCATTTAAACTTCAAAAATATCTTCAAATTTCAGCTCTTAAAACAATCCAAAAACTAATAAGCCATGGCGGTGAAAACATCCTGAAATATATCTTTTCCTATAAATAGAGACCTCATTACTTTCTCTTAACGCACCAATAATTGTTGGCGTATGTTAGAATCCTCTAGAGGATGCATCAGCTAATGACACGTGTTATGTTTGTTAGCTTGGTCAGTTTACTTGTTAGTTGTTAGCTTTCTCGATTTTAGGTGGTTACTAATTATGATTGATTTATAAGGAAATTTGTTAATCATTGTAATTAATTAACACTTCGAGAAGTTAATGAAATATATTTTTTCTCTCTTCTGTTTGATGTTCATCTTCCTCCATTGTTGAGCTTTCAATCGTAACAGAGATAACATGGTTATTGCTTTTATAGCAATTAACTAGGTTTAACATGGTATCAGAGCAGGTTTGCTGCTTATTTTTTCCTTTCTGAATAACATTCTTCCGTTATTCATTCACATTGCAAGTTTTCTTTCATTTCACTTGTAAGATCATTTTCTCGATAACCAAACAGAAACTTCATCATCTCTGTTTGATTTTTTTTTTTGATCTATCACTTTGCTTTATCTTTAGCAAGTGAATTCCTTTTAGATACGAAGATTTATCTTCAATTTTCATTTTCATATTGTCCATTATCTTTCTTTACCTAATTCTTGCAAAAATGTCTGAAACCGAAAACACATCATTCAATCGAGAAACTATCACCATTGATGCTTCACACGAACTCTATCTTCACCATGGTGATTCCCCTGGCATCAAGCTTGTCACAAAGACTTTGGATGGTGACAACTATAATCATTGGAGCAAATCGATGAGGATTGCTTTAATGGCCAAAAAAAAACTCGGCTTTGTTGATGGAAAATGCAAGAAATTTGATATGGATTCTTCTCTGCAAAGCTGTTGGGAACACTGCAGCAATATGGTAATTGTTTGGCTAATTCATGCAGTGAATATCAAAATAGCTGAAAGTATTGTCTATTATTCAACTGCTTATGACATCTGGAGAGATCTAGAACAACGTTTTGATAAATCTAGCATAGCAAAAATTTACCAAATTCAAAGAGATCTAAGTACTCTAAACCAAGCAAATTTGGGAATTGCTGCTTATTACACAAAGTTTAAGAGACTTCTGGATGAATATAGTTCTTTAATTGCCATTCCGAACTGCACTTGTGGATTAGCACAATCTTTTTTAGAACTGGTTCACACTCAACATGTCATGCAATTTCTCATGGGACTCAATGAAAGCTATAATGCAATACGAGGCAATATACTCATGCTACAACCATTTCCAAGCCTAAATCAAATCTATAACATTCTTCTTCAAGAAGAGAAACAGAGAGAGTTCACTATCCGACACACATTGCCTCAGATTCTGCTGCATTTGCTAATCACTCTGAAGAAAAATTCTCATCTTCACAATACAAAAATTCTGGAAACTATACCCCAAGGAATTTTACAAGCCTGGACAGCCAAACAAAAGGAATACAATCTGCTCTCATTGTAAAATTATAGGTCATACATCAGACACATGCTACAAGCTGCATGGTTATCCCCCGGGATACAAATTCACAAAAAGGAAGAGAGGTTCTGTCAATATGGTTTCTAATTTGGTCCAATCTGCACCTGAAATCTCTACAAATACATCTTCTACACTCACAATGGATCAATACAATCAACTTTTGGATTTGTTGAACATAGGTCATCTTGGAACTTCAGAAGCAGAAAATCAAACCGACTCACTTGCAGCAAATTATTTTTTAGCAGGTAAAAGTGCTTGCTTTCTTACTTCTAACATCAATCTAGAATGGATTATAGATAGCGGTGCAACCTATCACATCACACCAATTTTGAACTTATTTTCTTCATATGAATCCATATCAACTTCTAATTTCATTACCTTGCCAAATGGAAAACAAGTTAGAGTCAAACATATTGGTAATATTGTTCTAAATTCTAATCTCATTCTCAAAAGAGTATTGCATGTTCCTGAGTTTCATTTCAATCTTCTTTCAGTCCAGAAATTATGTGCTGACTTACATTGTAAAATTTCCTTTACATCAGATACTTGTTTCCTTCAAGACCAAGTAATGAGCAAGGCAGTCACCCTTGGTAATCAAGTTGGTGGATTGTACTTTGTTGATCAAGCCTTTTATTCAGCTAATCACAAGTCCATTTCATCATTTCCTCATTGTAATATCAATCTTAGATTTGTTTTACCAAATATCAATGTTTCTTCTATTACAAATAATACTAGTTTCAGTTCTTGTAATTCTACTTTTTCAAATTAGCTAAACAAGCATGATATGTGGCATTATCGTTTAGGCCATTTGTCTTTTGACACAATGAAATGTATTCCACACCTTCAATTGTTCAATAAAACCCATTCTCTTTGTCAAATTTGTCCAAAAGCAAAATTACATAGACAACCCTTTTCCACATAGCTCTCATGCTAATTCTGCCATTTTTGAACTTCTCCATATTGATGTGTGGGGACCTTTTCATCAACCATCTCACAATGGATACATATTTTTTCTCACCATTGTAGATGATCATTCCCGAGCTACTTGGACTCATTTTTTAACACACAAAAGCAATGTTTTGTCTATCATCAAATCTTTTATTTCATATTTCAAAACTCAGTTTCAAGTCATTATCAAGATTATTCGAACTAACAATGCTCTAGAATTCCAAGATATTTCAGCTAAAACATATTACTCTGAACAAGGTATCCTACATCAAAAATCTTGTGTTGATACTCCAAAACAAAATGGAGTTGTTGAGAGAAAACACAAACATTTACTTGAAACATCTCGAGCCTTATATTTTCAATCCAATATGCTTTAATATTCTGGAATGAATGTATCCTTGCAGCCACATATCTCATCAATCAATTTCCTTCCTCAGTCCTTCAACATAAAACTCCTTATGAGTTTCTATTTGGTCATAAACCATCATACACTCATTTAAAAGCTTTTGGTTGTCTATGCTTTGCTTCAACTTTAAAGAGGCAAAGAGATAAGTTCCAAACTCGAGCTCTTCCATGTGTTTTTATAGGCTATGCTTACAATCAGAAGGCCTATAAGGTTCTAAACCTTGAAACACACCAAATCTTTACTTCTAGGGATGTTCAATTCTTTGAGTCTTGCTTTCCTTTTCATCACCTTCATTTCAACTCTAATTCTCCTTTACCTTTTCCCATTTCTGATCTTTCTACTTTCACTTATCCCTCTGATTTTCCTATTTTTCCATCTGCCTCATACAATTCTTATTTACCTTCTGATATTCCTTTTACTTCATATTCAGCTTCTATTTCTTCCACTCTAAGTCATTCTTCTTTGTCTCCTGTTAGAAAATCCATCTGGCATCATAGACTACCAGTTTATCTCAGTGATTATGTTTGTTCCCACATTGCTTCTCATACCATTCCAAAACATTGGTGCAATCTTGTTAACTTTACCAACTTACCTCCTTCTTCTCAAACAACAATTCACCATTCTTAACAGTTTTTTGAACCCACTGCCTATGCACAAGCTTCTACTGATTCAAACTGGATTGATGCCATGAATAAGGAGCTTGCTACTTTAATCTCCAATAAAACATGGGAACTGGTTCCATTGCCAAAGGGAAAGAAAGCTATTGGTTGCAAGTGGGTCTTTCGGGTCAAGCTCAAAGCTGATGGTACATTAGAAAGGCATAAAGCACATCTAGTGGCAAAAGGTTTCACTCAACGAGAAGGAATTGATTTTTCTGAGACTTTTTCTCATATGATTAAAATGTCTACTATCCGAGCCATTATTGCCATGGCGACTACCAAGAAGTGGTCTCTCTTTCAACTTGATGTTAATAATGTCTTTCTTCATGGTGACTTACATGAAGAAGTATACATGACTTTACCTCCTAGTTTTGATGCTGAAAATGGCCAAGTTTGCAAAATTACCAAGTCCCTTTATGGTCTTAAACAAGCATCAAGGCAATGGTTTACCAAGCTACGTGCAGAATTGAGGTTTTTGGGTTTTACACAATCTAAGAATGACTATTCTTTGTTTCTAAAGAAAGCTAATGGTCATGTTACTCTCATTGCAGTTTATGTTGATGACATTATTGTTACCGGTTCTGACTTAGCCACAATTCAAACTCTTAAAGATCACCTTCATCATGTTTTTGGTATTAAAGATTTAGGGCAGTTAAATTTCTTTCTTGGTTTTGAAGTTTCACACACTTCATCGGTTATTGCTCTTACTCAACGTAAGTTTACTCATGAGTTACTCCAAGAGTTTTGTTCTTCAGATTTGAAACCTGTGGTTACTCCACTACCTATACATTTGAAGTTACTACCAGACCAAGGTGAATTATTT
Source organism: Ochetophila trinervis (assembly GCA_003254975.1). Lineage (NCBI taxonomy): Eukaryota > Viridiplantae > Streptophyta > Magnoliopsida > Rosales > Rhamnaceae > Ochetophila > Ochetophila trinervis. Next base: position 36,882 of record QANX01003909.1, read on the forward strand.
CATGATCTTACTCTCTACAGAACTATAATTGGGAAATTGAATTTCCTCACCAATACTAGAATTGACTTGAGTTTTGCTGTGCAAACTTTAAGTCAGTTTATGCAGTCACCTCGTTTACCCCATTATCAAACTGTTTTGCATGTGCTTCGCTATCTCCTTGGCACCTCAAGTCAAGGAATTCTCTTACAAGCTCAAGGTGGTCTTCAGTTACAAGCTTTCACCGATTCAGATTGGGCTTCTTGTCCTATTTCAGGTCGGTCTATCACTGAATATCTGATCATGCTTGGAAATTCACCTATATCCTGGAAATCCAAGAAACAAGGCACTGTTTCACGTTCATCTTCTGAAGCTGAGTACCGAGCCATGTCTCAAGCTTCATCTGAGCTTACTTGGTTAGTACGTCTGCTTGATGAAATTGGTTTATCTCCTTCAAGACTTGTGACTTTGTATTGTGACAATATGAGTGCCATTCACATTGCTAAGAATCCTATCTTTCATGAGCGTACAAAGCACATCGAGATTGATTATCATTTCACTCGAGACAAAGTAATGGAGGGTCTTTTACAGCTCAAACATCTGCCTTCTCAATCTCAGCTCGCAGACATTCTTACAAAAGTTCTTCCTTCTACTCAACACAATAACTTGCTTTCCAAGCTTGGAATGGTTATTCATGCCCATCTTTTGCTTGTTGGGGGGGGGGGTGTTGGTATATGTTAGAATCCTCTAGAGGATGCATCAGCTAATGACACGTGTTATGTTTGTTAGCTTGGTTAATTTACTTGTTAGTTGTTAGCTTTCTCGGTTTTAGGTGGTTACTAATTATGATTGATATATAAGGAAAGTTGTTAATCATTGTAATTAATTAACACTTTGAGAAGTTAATGAAATATATTTTTTCTCTCCTCTGTTTGCTGTTCATCTTCCTCCATTGTTGAGCTTTCAACCTTCGTAACAGAGATAACATGGTTATTGCTTTTATAGCAATTAACCAGGTTTAACAATAATTATCCACTACTATTACACTACAGTACTACACCAATATGGCCTCCATGTTCAGCTTCTTTATCTGCATACCACTGCTTTACGTTCTTTATTATGTCTTCACAAACATCATCTCTCCCAAACTCCAAAACCTCCCACCGAGCCCTCTTCCCCTCCCTCTCATCGGCCATCTCCACCCTCTTAGAAAAACCTATCCACCGAACTCTCTCAAACCTCTCCCACCAATACGGCCCGGTTTACCTCCTCCGGTTTGGAATCTGGCCGATCCTCGTGGTCTCGTCTCCTTCTGCGGCTGAGGAATGCCTCGTCAAAAACGACGCCGTCTTTGCCAACCGGTCTCCTTTGATGCTCAGCAAGTGTTTGGGGTCCAACTTCACTTCCCTTCCATAGACATCGTACGGAGACCTCTAGAGAAACGTGAGGAGGATATTGTCCCTCGAGCTGTTATCCAATCTAGCCTTCAAAACCTTGCTGAAATTCGAGCTGACGAGGCTAAACTGCTAATCCGACGACTGAGAAAGGAAGAAGGTGAGGTGGTGGACACGAAAGTTGCATTCTTCGAGCTGTCTCTGAACAACATGATGAGGATGATGGCTGGGAAGCGGTATTACGGTGACAGCGTGGAGGATGTGAAGGATTTGAGGAGGTTCCGAGAAATTCAGGTGGAGACTTTCGAGCTCAGCGGGAAGCCCAACATGGAAGATATATTCCCTTTCATGCGTTGGAGTGGTATCTCTAACGGCTTGGAGAAAAGCTTGATGGAGCTGCAGAGGAAGAGAGACGAATTCATGCAGAGTCTTATAGACGAGCACAAAGCCCTCAGATTGATGGGAAATGAACTCATGAGCGATATTCAAGATGCTGAATCTCCTAAAAGGAAAACCATGGTTGAGGTTTTGTTATCGCTGCAATAGACTGATCCTGAGAATTACACGGATGAGATTATCAAAGGCCTCATGCTTGTAAGATACATATATATATATATATATATATATATATCTTAATATTTCACTCTTTTATTTACTTTTATTTCAAAAAAGTATATCAGCTAAAATAATAAAGTTAATTAATTTCTTCACGAAACTTTTTAAAAATATATAGTTTCATTTAAAGTATTCTTGCAGCCTAATGGAATTTTAGTCCTTTTAGAGAAAAAAAGTGATAATTTAAGTTGGTCTTAAAGTCCGCTTAATTTAAAAAAAAATAGTAATTGAACTGGCTTAGTTTCAAAATTTACGTTTTATGTATCTACGAATCATACATTGCAAAAATATAGCCACTTATATATATATATATATATATATAATGCATGTGTATGTGTTTTGTAGGGTATGTTATTTGGAGCAACAGACACTTCAACTATGGAATGGGGTTTATCACTTCTGATCAACCATCCAAAAATCATGAAAAAAGTCCAAGCTGAAATTGATGAGAAAGTGGGACATAACCGTGTAGTTGATGAATCATATTTGAATAATCTTACATACCTTCATAGCATAATCATAGAGACTTTGAGAATGTATCCATCGGCACCGTTATTGGTTCCTCATCTAGCATCGCATGATTGCACCATTGGAGGTTATCATGTACCAGCAGGAACTACATTATTTATTAATGCATGGGGTATACAAAATAACCCTAATATCTGGGAAAATCCACAACCCTTCAAACCTGAGAGGTTTGAAGGTTTTAAAGTGGCCAGGAAAGAATTCAAGATGATGCTTTTCAGGTCGGGCCGGAGGGGATGTCCTGGTGAAGGCTTGGCCATGAGGGTTGTTGGGTCGGTTTTGGGTTCGTTGATTCAATGCTTTGATTGGGAAACCATTGGGGGCGAGAAGACGGTAGATATGACAGAGGAGATTGGAATCAGCTTGCAAAAAACTCAACCTTTAAAGGTTAAGTGTCGCCCTCGTCCAGCCATGTTGAACCTCCTTTCTAAAATTGGAAGCGATAACAATTGAAATTGTTGGTTCTGAACTGTAGCTTACTATAGTATAAAAGCTGCATGTCGATCTTTGGTTTATTACAATTCTAGTCTATTTTTCACAAATTCAAATTTATATGAATAGCGGTACTGAGTTGTAGTTTATTAAAAATTATGTCCTAGCTTATTAAAGAGAAAGTGTATAAATTTTTTGATTAATTGCACTTTAATATCCTTTTCTAGGTTAGAAAAAAGTTGCATTTTCAGCTTTCAAATTTAAAACTTCCAAGTTAGACATTAAACTTTAATTTATTTTTTTTTGGTCAAAATGAATTTATTTTTGGGAAATGATGGTTGGAGGTTCGATCGTGTTTGATCAATATTAAAATACAATTTGTTGTACTGGAATACCTGCAAACTTTTGACAGTTGTTCGTTAAAAACCCAATTGAACTAACAGATTGAAACTTAAAAGGCTAAATTAGAACAATAAAATTTAATGGTTAAAAGTGTAACTTCCTCAAACTAAAATATTTTAAAATGCAATTAACCCTAATTGTTAACCCGCTGGAAATTTTAAATATTGGGGTTCTAATTAATTAGGTTTTGCTCTACATAGATTTTGTTTATGTTTTGCTCTAGTTATAAGTTGGACAAGTAATTATTTATGTCCAGTTTATGTTATCTTAAGTTTCAAGCATGCATATGGTGTTTAACAATTTACAAATCAATTAATTAAGTTTATATGTGTTACGCGTTATTTTGATGATAGTGAAGTCTTATATTGAATTTTCTTATCTTATTTGTATTAAGTAATTCTTCACATGTAAGGTGTGAGTTTTGTCTTAATTTGTTAATTATTAGCAGGCCTACACATCAAGAGGAGTATTATGTGTCAATTTTTTTTTAATATGAAAATTTGATATATATTGGCTGAATTCACATAATGCGGTCCACTTCCCATCATTTGGGTTTAATAGTAACTTAAATTTTTACAATTTAATTAATTGAATTTATATTTGTTATGCGTTAGATTGATGATAGTGAAGTCTTATATTGAATTTTCTTATCTTATTTGTATTATGTAATTATTCACGTGTAAGATTCACGTGTAAGGTGTGAGTTTTGTCTTTTTGTTAATTATTAGCAGGCCCTACACATCAAGAGGAGTATTAATACGTGTCAGTTTTTTTTTTTCTTTAATTTGTTTTGTTTTTTGTTTTTAAATGAAAATTTGATATTTATTGGCTGAATTCAAATAATTCGGTCCACTTCCCATCATTTGCATGTCAATCTTTCTGTCCAAAATTTCAACAATTTCACTTTTTTGTCTTTCCAAATATGTGACCATTATCATTATGTGCATATGATCTCTCATTATCAAAATTAATTTTTTGTCATAAAACTTTGAAGCTTTGTTGAAGATCAACAATATTATTGGAGATCTGGTTACGTCTAACAAGACCTGGCTAGCTCCAAACACATTTTTCTATATTTGTTGTCGTCAAACTATCCCTGCTGAGACACTTTGTGAGCTTGCAATCTGCCTTCTTCATAGTCACCACATCCTGGATCTCAGCCAGCATGTAATTAGCTTGGATCTCATCTTTATCATTGTGTAATGATCAGCCTGATGTCTCACCTTCCTAACAAGGATCTTGTCCTCTAGGCAGTGTTTGAATAAATTTTAACTATTTCGAAGAAAATAAAAGATGCACCAATTGAATCAAATGACTCTATTAATTATTAAGAATAAAATAATTAAAAGATTATAATTACCATCAAGATCAAAAGACTTCAAAATAAAATTGCAACTAAAAACAAACTAAAAAAACTTGACTAGCTAAAGTAAATTTTAATGAGAATTAACTAAATAGTCTGTAACACCCCGTCCCAGAAAAATATTAAAATTTTCAAATTTGACCGAGTTTGACTGGTTGACCGTAAGTGGGCTCGGAGTTGACTTTTTTTGTGGTTTTAGTTTTGTTTTGACTTTGGTACCAATGCTTAGAGTTCATCGATATGAGTTCATAGACTAGTAGTATGCTTGAATCGGGACTAAGACCGAGAAGTTATGGTTAAAATAATGTGAGGGGCATTTTGGTAATTTTGAAAGGGTAACATTAAAGGGTGAGAAATGACGAAATTGTCCTTCCCCTATCTTTTAAAAATTTCTAGAAGGGTTAGGAAAGGGAGGGAGAGACCCCCCGACGCCAACTTTTCCCCCGTGAGGCACCACCGACTCCCTTCCCCCTTGGTCGACAGCGGCCGTATTCCAGCCAGCCCGAGCCAAAAACTACTTGGAGCTTGAAGCCGGCAACCTCCCCGACTCAGCAGCACCGGCGAGGACCCGTGGGGATGCCCAGATCGCCGGCAAGCCCGAGGAACCCGATGATGCCCTTTTGGGTGCGATTGCCGGATTCTGGCGAGGAATTGGCAGGTTCACCACCCGAGAAAGGTTGCCTAGGTCCTCCTCCATCTTTCCCCTCCGATCTTTGGCCGTGAAACCCCAGGAGTCACCGGAAAACCCGAAGAACCGGCGAGCCCGTCGTTCCTTCGGTCGCCGGATCCCGGCGGTTTCAGGTTGCGGGGTTGGTCCTTTTCCCCTATTTGGGACCCCCTGAGCTCGATTCCGGCCTCCTCTCGTCCCAAATCCCGTTCATTTGAGCAATACGATGAGGGGTACTCGGCCGCGACTTTCCAGCCACCACCAGTGGCAATCTGGCAAGGTAAGTTCGCCTTTGATTCCTACACTCCTCAAGCTTCATTTTGATGATATAATTTGCATATTATAATTAAGTATTTAGAATTTAATAAATTGAAGTTATTTGTGATAACTGTTAAAATAGAAATTATTGGGTGAATTTATGTTTAATATGTGAAGCTTGAGTTTAGGCTAAAGGATTATTGTAAGATGATAGCAAGTGTGAATTGTGGGTTAGAATGGTTTTTGAGGAATGTAATGACTATAAATGATTATGTGTATATGTGAGTGAGTATATATATATATATGTATGTATGGAATGTGTATAGCTTTGTAACGGTTGTTTGTTATGAGGGTGGAATGAATTTGAGCACTTCTGATGCGTATTAGTGAAAATGTATTATGATTGTGATATATATATATATATATATATATATATATATACTAAAAGGGTAGATAAATTGTAGTGTGTGGATGGATTTAATGTGTTGGTGCTGAATTGGTGAGTTATGATATAAATATGTATGTATTCATGTTTTGGTGATTTTCTTTGAGTGGTAATGTGAATAACTGATTTGTATGTGAGATTGGAATTGTTTGTGGATTTTGATTTGAATGGAATTATGGTTTGATGCTTTGTCTGGAAATGTGGATGGTGATGCTGATGATGTTGAAGAGGGTACCCTCGGTCATATGAAAGCCTTTTACACGATTCTTATAGACCAAGGATTGTGATGTTAGTACCCCATTCCCGCCACAATGCCTTTGGAGAAAGATCATGATGATGGTTGTGATACCATGGTTACCCAGTACCCTATTCCCGCCACGATGCCTTGTGGAGAAAGATCGTGATGACTGTTACCCTTCTATGTGATTTTAATTCGTTAAATTGTTAATGGAAAATGTGTGATATGTATTTATTATTTTGTTATTTTTCTCTAGAATAAATACATGCATATTTCAGTTATTGAGATAAAAATATATGATTGTAAATATGATCATTTTCTTGTGGACGCATAAATGCACGATATAATTATATGGTGGATGACTGCTTGGCGATGGGATATGCCGCTAAGCAGGAGTGTTATTTGCTTAGGCGAGGAATTATGCCGCCAAGCTATGATTAAGCTTCTTGTTGATTTGTAGAGCATGTTCTGGTTTATTGATGTATTTGAAAATGGGTTAGAATATATATATATATATATATTCGTCAAGTTAACTTCTGAATAGCAACTGTATCAGAAGTGGCATATTTGGTGTAAATATACTTTAAGAACTACAGGTAGCTTGATCCTTATTAAAAATGGTATGTAGGCAGCTCAGTTTTATACTGAGTCCAACTACGTTTTATTTAAACAATATATTTGTTTGATTGGAAAATGTGTGCTGGTAGAATGGATATCGTGTAGGTATGCTTTTCCTTGCAGAAAATGTAATTTTTGTATTTGGGGAATGTTGTATAAACAGACGAATATTTGTTTGATTGGGAAATGTGTGCTGGTAGAATGGATATCTTGTATGTATGCTTTTCCTTGCAGGAAATTTAATTTTTGTATTTGAAAAAGGTTGTATAAACAGACGAAATGCTGCTGAAATTTTTAATGGCTCAGTAGAAATAATTAACTGCTTATTGGCTTAATAGAAATATTAAGTCATGCAAGCAGAATCCAGATGGGTTGGGTCCTTTCAGAGAGAGAGAGAATTAAAAAAAAACTAAACCAGTTGTAATCCAACAAGTAATGGAATCCACAATGTACCCTACCAGGGCAATCCATACTTACAAACTAACCCATTTGTATCTTATCTCAATCAATAAGGTTATGTTCAATTCCTACAAAAATGTTACCAATAGGTTAGGTATGTAACAAAATTTAACAGCTTTTATTTAAAGAACAATGGGAGGATAACATAACAAACATTGTGTGTTTTCTACATTGGAACTGTTATTTTTATCAATCTTTAAGTCAAAGATTTGCAACTGATGCGAGATAGGTAGCAACTTGATCCATAAAATTAATATCTAACCGTTGATATCATGTTGTCTTTTTGCTTTATCTACACCTGACACCTGCTATAATAATAAAATTTTGCTGTTTACATATAATCAACATTAAAATATATAAATTTTCACTGCCCTGTAGAAATAAATTTTATATTATAAATGCTAGAACAGCATCAAATACAATCCTACAAGAAAGCACAATGTTTCAGTATGCACATAATGAGAAAGTGGAGGAGACTTGCATTTTTCCCCAAAACATTTCAAAGAAAATTTTCTTTAATGTAAGAAATAGCATAACCAAAGAAATATAACTTTAACCGACTAAAAAGATCAGCACTAGAGATGGCAGTTGAACCCTCAAAACAAAATGAAAGTATTGTTTCACTTAATGGGCCTGAGGATATGGATGATCATATATATATATATATATATGTAATATAAATTTGGAACTGTTATGTGTATATTTGTTGAAACTATAAGACAACACAACACTAAGTTATCCACCCACATTAGAAATTAACTTGAACTACTCAAAGTAATCTCATCATTGGGGAACTAGCATTTCAAGAAAGCAAAATTTGATAGCCTTGTGAATAAGTAATCAAAACTCAATATCAAATTTTCCACATTCCGCTATGAGGTTATACCCCCTCCATCTGACATAAGCGATGCTGCAGCTATAGCAGCACTAGGAACTACACCAGTAGAAATTCTTGGTTTTGACAAATGCAAGAGCCTAAGAAACAAAAAAAAAAAAGGTATTGGAAACTAGATGTGCAACCAGCAAGACACACCATGTGCAACCGAAATCCACAAATTTTTCAAACCTCCAATAACTAATTTCTAGCTCCCAAAACATAATTATAACCAACTAAAACAAGAAATTACTGAATTTAAGCATCAAAACTCACAATTTGAGGACCACAGGAGTCGGGTAGAATGAGAGGGAAAAATAATTATACATGTATTAAATCCATGAAAACATATGAGCAAATCCAATAAAATTCATATTATTCTTATTAACACAGCAGTACACATATAAACACCAAAAATCATTAAAAAAACAACAAAACAACTTCTATTAACCTATCAAAGTAGCAGTTTCAAGTCTAAGGTAAAATACTCACAAAGAAGCAGCTAGAAATAATCAAAACAAATCATTATATATCATGTTATTTTCATATTTAGTATCAACCATCATATTTTGCTTCACTTCACCTATATATTGCTGAATATTTTGATTGTAGAAAGTTTTCATTTTCAGCCCGTTGAATAACCTCAGCTGCAGCTTCCTCTGTAGATTCGGGAACAGATGATGAAGTTAATTCATCATCAAGAACTACAACACTGTTTTGTCTTGGACCAATACCAAACCCGCAATTCAAGGCTCTTCTCTCAGCAGCTCTATCCCTATATGTGTTGCTTCTACCCTGGCATTACAACAAAAAATAAACTATAAGAAACACGAATGCAAGTCGTTTTAATTCAATTTTATCGAAGATCAAGAAAATTACCAATTAACAAAATATATAACAAAAGTTTGGGATTTCAAAAAGGGGAAAATCGAGTAGAGGTACTATTTATCTACTAACAAATTTGTATGTCTATTCATCAAAAAAAAAAAATTTGTATGTCACTATTTGATTTGTTTATATTTAAGTACACTTAATTTTTCAAGAGTTTATTATCCATATTTAGATTATAATACTATATTACTTTGTAAAATAATAACACTTGTACATATAATAAATTTGTTGGTAGACTAGCTAGTACCTATAGCATTATATAAAAAATTAACTTATAAGAAATATACCAAATCGTTAAAACTTAATATCTTAAATCTAATTTCTAATTAGTTTAATCACTATGAACCCTTGAATCTAATTTCTAAATCTTAAGCCTTGAACTCTTGAACCTTTTAAAACCTTTCAACTTTTGAAATTATATATCACTTAACCCTTTCTAAATTTTATACCTTTAAGACCCTTCAAATCCTTAAAACCTATAAAACAATATAAGTTCTCTTATTTAAAACCGTCTTAAACCCTTTAACCCTCTAAAGTCTAAACCCTTTAAATTTTTTAAGACTAATAAAATGTTTAAACCCTTTTCCCTCTATAACCCAAAGCCTTAAAAACCCTAAATCCTAAACTTAAATAGCTATACCACCCCTTAAAAGGCCAAATTAACTTGAAAGCCTAAAAAAACTTTAAAAATGAGTGGAAAAATAAATGAAGAAAAATACATATTAAATAAGAAACAAGAATACACACACACACCCAAAAAAAATATTGCTTTCACTCCAACCAGGCAAGAACGAATTAAAAACTAACTAAAAAGAAATACATGTATTAAATCCATGAAAACATATCAGGAAATCCAATAAAATTCATATTATTCTTACTAACACATTAGTTATACACATATAAACACCAAAAATCATTAAAAAAACAACAAAACAACTTCTATTAACCTATAGTTGACATTAGCAATCACTATGATTTGAAAAAGAAATAAATAAAAGAAATCCTTTGAAAGACAGAAGTAAGAAACTTTCATGAAACCAACTGTGGATGCAATATTTGAGGAAAAACCACATACCATATGCAGGATCAATATCTTGATGGATGCCAGGCAATCACGTTTAGCAGCATCATTGTTATTTTTTACATTTCTACTATCATGCTATGCATCAGTATTTTTGCCAATAACTTTAGCCTTTTTAAACCAAATATCCTTTTATTACAGATAATTTATTACCATATAAACCACCTGTGAAATCCTTGATCTATTAGACATGTAGTTTTCTTGCCAAGAGAAAGGACACAGGGCTCATCCTCCAATATAAGCAATAGTAGTAGATTATAAAATCTTACAAGATGCGAAAGGTAAGAAATGTTAGATCTTCACCCAATCTTACTAGATGCTCCCATCCAACCTCTTCTATCTGCGTATACATGATCAACAAGTCAATGATCCTAATAGGAAAACTAATAGCAGCACTGGCACACTGAACACACTTATGACACTCTTAATGAATGAATCAAGGTTCTTGATATTAAAATCAATATAAGATTCATAAATTGCAATTATATCACCCACTAACTGCCAGTGACAACAAAATAAATAGAATATAAGAGAGAAAACTGAATCTTTCATCACCTACCTTGGATCGTTTCCAAACAAACATATACTAACCCAACCAGTTGGCTTATCCAGTTTCACAGCTTTTATCTCCTAAAAGGATTTGTAGGGTCAAACCCAAATCAAATTACGCCCCAGCAAAGATAGATAAAATGATGAAGTTAAAAAATATGTATATCTACATTTGAACAAAATTGTCAAATCCTAAACTGCCTGATGTTCCTCCCAGATAAAGATTATCACCGGCATTACCTTTATGTTGTGAAATCCATCCACTACTCGAATAGATATCTTACACGACGTATAGCTTTCGTCAAGTTTGAAATCCACATAAAGAACAACAAGCTGAAAGTAAAACAGATAACATAATAAAATTAAATTAAAAAAACCAACAAAAGACCCATTAATTATAAATGAATCCATGAGATTTAAAAGAGTTTTAAAATGCAAAAAAAAAATTGAAACATTATGCTACGAATACATACTTGGAGCTTTACTTTCTTCTGGAATTGAACATTTACCACGGTGAGGCTGTGCACCATCGGACCTGGAACAAAAGCAAGCGAAAACATCAAAAGGGCAATTTATCCAAATCAATTTTGAGATTAAAAAAAATTGACAGAAACTAGAAAGATAGTGGTGAGGGAGAGAGCAAGCAGAGACTGCCAATAGGTGTCGAGATTATTGTCGCTGAGGGAAGATACGCCATTGTCGGGCTTGCAAGAGATGACACTCCAAGCGGCCTTCTTGCCCATTTCTTTGACATCATCGTCCACCATTAGTACCTTATTCCCTCCTGTTAGTTTCACTTCCTCTTCTCCCTCCGATGAATCTGTCCCCATCTCAATCCTTCACAATTTTAGAGGAAACAAACAAAAACAAAGACCCCATTTCTAGCCACTTACTGGAACAAAAAACCCTAACCCCCTACATTAGATGTTGATGTGTGTGTCTGATGTTTATTTCCCGCGATCGTAATTTGAGTATGAAAAAAAATAGAAGGGAAATTTACAAAATAGGAGGGCAGATGGGAGAGGGGAAGAAGAATTTAAGTAGATTGAAAAAAAAAGGTTTCCTAGACTGGTAACCAAATAAATCATACCAGATTGAAACGGCAGAGGCGGAATCGACCTTGCCGTCGGAGCTGCATCTGAGAGGGACTTGCTCGACGGCGACGACGCCGGCCAGGGAGACCTGCTGTAAAGCACAGTCATCGATGCAGTTGAGAGTGACGACCAAAGGGAGCAACAGAGGAGGAGGTGCAGGGATGTCGCGATGGGGCATTGCAGCGGCGGATCTGAGGGACATTTGAAATTCTTCTCTCTGTAGACTCTTTCTGTAAAAACATATTTTTTCAACTACCCCTTGCGCATCTTATTAGAAGAAGAAATTGGCCTTTCTTTTTTTCTAAGTTTTAAAAACACATGTTGGTATATTTAAAATAAATTAAAATTTAATAAATAGAATTAGCAACTGTGACACAAATATTTAAAATTCTGTCACAATTATTCTAATTGTATGGGAGGGAAATTTCTTTCCAAAAATTTTCAGTCAAAATATGCTGCCTTAATTAAATTTTATGTGTAATTATGACAGAATGACTGTCACAATTAACTATATATCCAAATGTGACAGATATAACACCGTCACAGAATCATTTTAAATTTTATATTAATTTTTTTTATGGAATCTGTGACAATATTTACAGTTTCCATTACAGATGAGCTCAAATAATTCAAAATTTTTTTGGCTCCAAAAAATTTATGATAATTAGTAACAGCATATTGTGATGAGGTAAAATTTATCACATTTAATGTACTACTTATGACGATCCAGATATATCTGTCACTATATGCCATATTTATGTGACGGTTAAATGACCATCACAATTATTTCCGTCACAGAAAAACCTTTTTTTATTTAGTGAATTAATTTTATAGTTGATGACAAAGAAGTTGATCTAAGGTAAACCCATGGCAAGTCCAGCATATTTCGGTAAACCCCACCCTATATCAACTTTCTCCAACCCAATTCTAGTTACATCAGAGATGATCAAATTTCCTTTTGTTTCGGAAGGAGGTCGTCCTCTAATCACCATAAGATCTGCAACCAATCTTAGATACTCCTCGTCCATTTCATACTTGGTCTTCTGCACCAATTCCACTGCATATTCCAATGCATTTTCGCATAAATCTCTGGCTTTCGAAACTGCAAAAGGGTAGACAAAAACATTGCCATAATACCCAACTGGCAGATTCAATCCTTTGCAGCTTTTCTTTCCTCTTCCATTCACTACAATTGAGAATTGGACAACCTCTTTTGGGTTCAGATTCAGTGCAAGTGTTTGATATTTCCATATGCAAGCTGCTAGTAAATCGAAACGAGAACAACTACTTCTGAGGTGTTGAGGGAGATGATTTCGGAGCGTTTCGATTTGACTAGGATTGAAAATGATAGGGAATTAGACCATGTTGGTTTCGTCCAAGTCTTCGTCTTCAACCAGTTGGCGATGATCATCAATGGTTTCTTGTTTGAATTCGCCGTGGATTCGAGTTATTCGAAGCGGGTTTCGGGAATTTAGGAGCTCTCTTTTCCAAACAGGTTGGATGGTTGGGTGTTGTGCTCCTTTTGCCATCTCTGCCAACGTGTTCATGAATTGACAAAGCCCAAATGCATTGCTCATTCTATGGTTTAGTCGCAGTGCCAGAATGAAACTTCTGCATACAAGACGAGTTACCTATATATATAAATACATACATATTTATATGAGTTGAATTACCATTTTTTGAAAAAAACTTAAGATAATAGAAAGTAAATGATTATCTATTTTATATTTTCTTTCAAACAACAAGGATATAATTAGGTACCTAATAAAACATGGTTTATGCAAAAAATAATAACACTGATGATGGGGGTTGGCTGGAATGCACTGTATTAGTCCCCAATATAATGCAATCCAATTCAACATTTCAAATGAGTTCTTTTTAAAGAAAAAATTAATGAATAAAAAAATAAAAAAATTATCTCGATGAATAATTATAAAGTTGTCAAATTTATTAACTAAATTTTCGATATCTTTTAATAAAGCAAATATTGTTGATTTATCAACCATTAATAAACTGCTAGATTATTAGTATATAAAAGTTAGTTAAATAAATTTGGTACATATAGTATTTTTTTACCTGAATTAACAACAAATGTGGTTGGGTGTTGTGCTTCCCTAATAACCTTAACTGGGTCTTTCCCTTCCATTGAATTNCAAATGGTTGGGTGTTGTGCTTCCCTAATAACCTTAACTGGGTCTTTCCCTTCCATTGAATTATTATAATTGTTCCTGTAAAACCATATTACAGGAATTTGAAACCTCATGCTCTCTTGGTCATCAATATCCGAGAGTTTCTTTACTTCATGAGGTGTTGGTTTTGCAGGGACAACTAGTTCTGGAGTACACCATTTTACTTGAAAGGCCAAGTGGGAGTTGGGACGTGCCATTTGCAAGGTATAGAGAGAAATCAATAAAGAAAGAAAAAGGCTGAAAGAGTGTGAGTTTGAAGGATAAGGTTTAGTTGTGTGGAGTCTAAATTCAGTAAGAGTTGGTATTTATAGGCCTTTAGAATCCATCTCTTTGGAAGTTGGAAATCTCAAGTTACAAATGGTATCACGTTTATGGTTTGTAAAATATGTATTACTTTTTTTGTTTCTTATCGACCTGCAAGTGTATAATTAATGTGTTTGTATAAATGACAAATTTTGTATGTTGATGTGTGAAAAGAGCACCGGGTTTTCTTTGCCATGCTTAATATTAATCATGTGGTACTTTGGATATATACGCACTGAGAACATAATTATAAAATACCATAAAATATAAAATTGGAATAAAAACACACTAGGAATGTTTTTATTTTTTTTTCCATGAAAAAATACAAATTCGGCCAAATATAGTTTTAAAAATTCAGGAAAAAAAATTTTAAAAATTTGATCGTGTTCATTCTATATATGGATTGACGAAAAATAAACTAGTCACATGCCAAAATGAATTAAGCCATGTTATAATGCAACAGTCATTCTTTAATTTTCTTTAATAAGCCAACATGATATATTCACGTTTTAATTTTTTTTAATGCAACATTCCTTGCAACATTTTCTTTAATTAAGCATTGTTGAATGCAACATTCCACGTTAGCCAAAATTGAAGTGTGTCTGTTGGATAGGCAAAAAAGTCATACCGTAATTAGTAATTTAATCAATTTTCATCAGAAATGAACTTAAATAAATATGTTGTACACATTAATTATAAGTATTCTCTATTGTAACATTCGATAGTGTTTAGGTACTAACAGTGTGATTAATTTTTAATTTTTTTAAAATAAATAAATAAAATATTAATTTTAAAATCAAAATATATATATATAGTTATTATTTTATTTTATTTTAAATATTATTTTTTTGTTTTTGTTTTAAAGGGTAAAAAAATAAGTTTTCTCCCTCTTGCCACTTCATCTTCTTTTTTATTTAAGCGATCCAAATCAGGTTTTTTTTTTCTCTTTTTGCGTGACACCGGCAGCCATTTTTATTGTGTAAATTTTTTATTTTCTGATCAATTATCTCACATTACTTATACAAATTCAAAGCCCACAACTTTAGGAATCTTTTCTCAGTAATTTTTCACCATAAAACTTTTGAAAAATGTTGAAAAATACAAGAAATCCAGCAATCAATCATCATTTGTTATTTATGTTTTTTGGCAGGATCAAGCCAAAATGAACCTCCTCTCCCACTAATTTGGACACCTTGAGTCCATTTTTGAGGTCCTTGCACCCAATTTCACAGATTGTTTTTTGCTTTAGTTCGATGGGTTTATGTAGTGTTGCTCATACTGGGGTGATCAAAAAAATTTAAAAAAAATTACGTCAAATATTAAGTCTAGAATGGACGGTTGTTCATAATTTTTTATTTTAGTTAAAAAAATATTTAATTAATTAAAATATTAAATAAATAACCTAAACAATATTGAATGTTACAAGTAGGTGTCTCTCACGTGCGCAATTTTTGTTATTTAACATGTATTTTTGATAGAAATTGACGCAGATACTAATGGTGTAACGTTTTAACTAGCTTGAAAATAAAATGCAAAAAATAAAAAGTTTAAAAAATTAGTTGTCTATTTATAACACTTTTTTTTGTTTTTTTATGAATAGTCTATTTATAACACTTTATATATTCCAATTGTAATTTAACTCGATATTTATTGCATATCCCATTATGTATGATCTGTAATATTAGGGATTGACTTCGATGAAACCCTACAGGGGTCTCTAGCATGAGCCCCCTGTTGGGGTGACAGGCCAATCGGTAAAATTTGAATTTTTTTCTATTTTTTTATGCATTTACGAATTTACGAGTTTATCCCTCATTTTTTATGATTTTCCTATTATACCTTCATTTATGGTATACCCTCCTGCCCTAATTTTAATTTCATAATTTCAGCTCCTCTTTCTTTTCCCACAACAGCTGCTCCCTCCATTTCTATCCCATGTTCTTCCTCCCACAGCATTTGCAGTAAATTTTGGCGGCCGTCGCCACCAACAGAGCTCAACTTGGTTCTGTACCAGTGGAGCTTCACTCCAGTGTGCGCTTCATTTTTTCTCGATCTCACCGCTCTCAACTTCGTCACTTTTCAAATGCACGATGGCTGAAGGCAAGCTCGATCTACCTTGCGATCTCCTTTCGTCTAGACCGTCCGATCAATCATGGACTCCCAAAGGAACTTATTAGTCTTATTTTAGTTATTTGCAAATTTGCTTGATTTTGTTTTCAGTAATTTAGTGGTTTCGATTTTTTAAGTTTGATGGATTTAATTGGTGCGGATTAATGTAAGGGTTGAGAGTTATTGATCTGAAGCATTCAAGTAGATTATGGAAGTTCTTTGAACTTTTGTTGTTGTTAATTATCAAGTTTATTAATTTCTATTTTGGATAGCATATAACATTTTCTTTTTCTTTTTTTCGTTTTTCATGTTTCAGATCAATTTTTTTTTTTATTGGTGAATGCTATAATTGGAGTTTGGTCAATGCTTGTTAATGACATGACTGTATCTTCATTTTTTTGAAAATTAAAAAATTTTAGTAAAAATGTTTGGTAATTTGTCCACTATAAGGTAAATCATATAGTACAAGTAAGGTTTCATGTTTTCCATTTTTATACTTTTGTACTAAATCACATATTTCAATTATCTAGGTTGTTGATGTTTCAGTTTAGTTTCATTCTTCACTTAATGACTAGAATAGCCTATGTTGTATACTTGAAATCTATGTTGGTGTGAGGTTTTGTTTCACCACTAGGAGAAGTCGTTCAGAGTATGCATTCCTACACTTTTCTATTCTAGCAAGTGTACTGATGCGTGTCGTAAACACCAAAATTAATTACTGAATTTAAACACTACCGTAGTAGCAGCAAGTTCAGGTCGATTCCACAGAGACTGATGATCAAACTATTTCTATTCCAATTAAAGTAAAATTAAAAAGGCAAAAGAGGGATTTTTTTGTTGGAAAGTTCAAATATTAAAGAAAACGTTCAGAGTATGCATTCCTACACTTTTCTATTCTAGCAAGTGTACATATTTTATTTCGTTGGTTCTCAATTATCTTATTTTTAGCTTCTTATCTTATTAATCTTTATTGTTGTAATAGGAAGGGGATTACTTTAACTGCACTCCATTTCCGTTCTCTTTCTTTTTGTTTTTAGTATTTTTTTTAAATTAACTCCTCGATTAGATTTTATTCTCAGTATTTTTTTAGTTGCATATATTGGTGTTTGAAATGCTTTTGGCAGTGAGCATGGGTGGCAGTGCAGTTACGTTTTTTTTAACAAGCCCGATCCTTAATCAGTTGACCTTGAATGTATAATTCATATGGTATGCAAAGCACCATAGTTGTTCTATTTCCACATAATGACCATAACATTTTTTAACATTTCATTGGATTTTAATTAATAACATTGCAATCGATTGTATAACTAATGAGCTGATTAGAATTTTAATTTTTGTTGGGTACTTATTCCTTATTGACACTCATGAAGCATATGATATGATATAATTATGAACACGAATGTATATATTCATTGTCTAATTTGTAGGGTTTTTCATTTTGAAGGTTTTTAAATTGACTGTATTCGAGCTGCCACTTTGTGTTTTTCTGAAGCTGACATTTTCTTCAGTATCATGGTACATTGTCCACGGTTCCAAAGTTAGATATGACCTGTCCCACAGTTCCCACTGTGGATAACATTACTTTCTAAATAAATTGTTTTGGGTTGAGTGAACTATTGAATGCCAAATTTATTAAACATGTTGGTTGTTTCATTCAGAAGTCAACCAGTGACCACTGCGGCATGCCATACGCATCTATTGTAAGCCAGTCGCAAAGAAAATGCAGTGCAAAGCGTAAACCAAATGCGTGGTTTAATTACCTGTGAGTATTTGTGTACTTATGCAGTCTTCAATTGTCCATTAACAATTTAAAGCATCATGGCACATTTCTTGTTTGGAAAAACTAACAGTATTTATTATTTGCAACTCTTGATCATAATATTTTGCAGCAAGAGTGAACGCGGGACTCTGTTGCAAAAATCTAAAAAAATAAACAAAGAGGTAACCAAATATTTCTGAATTTTTTTGTTTAGATGTATGTGAAAAATAGTAACACAAGTAATCTTTATTATTGATATATTTTTCAGGCTATGAAGGAGCTTGGTACGAAGTGGAAAGGCCTTGACAACGAACATAAAACACAGTTTGGAGGCGAAAGAGATGGCCGCCGCACCTTCATGACCAGATGCAGCCTTGAGCGGCTATAGGGTGAAGCCAAAGATTTAAATGACAGTGGAAGAATTAGGGTTTGGATCCCTAATCAGCCGCAAACTAGCGCCAATCGATAGGTCGTTGGTGATGTGGTTGGTGGATCATTTTTATCCTTTCAGCCACACGCTAGATTTGCATGGCACGGTCCACACTATCAGTCCAGAATCCATTGAGAGGTTGATGGGCTTGTCGGACGATGCAAGTGCCATTGAGAATTTCGAAGGCAATGATGCGTTGGATAAGCTGAAGGCCAAATACAAGTTCGGTCACGGACACATTCCCATTGCTGCCCCGCATTGGGTATTGAAAAAGAAAGAAGCAACCGGGGATGACTTCAGAGTGATCTTCACTCTGTTCTTGATTGGGATGATCCTGAGTCCAACCTCTTCTATCTACATATCCGCTAAAGACACGATTCGAGTGCATAGTGCCAGCAATATTAGAGGGAAAAAATGGGCGACTTGGACTTTCAACTGTCTGTCTACAGGGATTCGAAAGTACAAGAATTCGAATCCACAGTACATTTATGGCTGTTTGCTGGTCCTTCAAGTAATAAGATCATGTAATACACATCTTCCATCATTCAAAGCTGCCTTTTGTGAAAATAATGATCTTGCTTGCTTACTTTATTTCATTGGCTTGGTAGTTGTTTTACATGGACGTCGGATTGCTGAGAAAATAGATAGTTCCTCGAACGGTGCTAGCGGTCTATGCTTGGGGTGAAGCAGAGACAAAGAAATTCAGGAAGTTGCATAAATCGATGCTGAAAAATTCGACCACTCGGGTAAATTGATGCCTTGTAACCTCAATATTGCTCAAATTTTGCTTTGGTCATCATGTATTCATATATTTATGCTATGAGTTTCTTATATTTTCATATTTTTGTAGGGTGCGGAAAAGGCTGAACACTATGGAGGCAAGTCTTCCCGGCCACAAACAATTGACATAACCGTCAATATTCCATCACATTGCCAATCTACCACCAACGTTTCTCACAAAATCACTATGCTAACCCAGAAGGTGGTAGCAATTAGCGAGGAATTGGCCTGCTTCAAAAAAGAGGTCAATGATGAGCTTGCAACCATGCACGGGGCTATGCGAAACGATATAGAGGCATTAGCGCAGTCCATTGCTGCGTTAAAGGAATCCTTAGTCTGGAACACTCCAATGGGAAAAGCTACAGGCAAGCACATGCATCCCACGGTGAAGGTCCATCTGATTTGAAGGCATGGTCTCCCCCTCCTCCCCCCAAGTAGATTCCCCTACCTAACGATTGTACTCCTCGAGCCATACAAGCCATATCAACTTAATCAGAAGACCACAAGGATGCAAAGGTGGCTGCTTTGGTTCCAAATGAATCTTCGTCATTGGGAGACCAATATGGGCAATTTGGCCGCCATTTGAGTGCTCTGGCTTCTTGCCTCGCCCGCGCTGATGTATGTAATTTCTCTGCCATCTCTTTCAAGTTAGTGTACTTGTGGAGTTGTATGTGCATGAAATGTCTTATGCTGGGCTAGTTTTTTGTTGTATAGCGTGCCCCTAGTGAGGGGCACATTATAAAGGCTGGCCCATTTAATGTTCGTAGTGAGCTTCCAGTGTCGTGCATAAATATCCTACAGTATTGTTTCGATAAAAGTCTCGACGAAAGGTAAAAACTAATTGTGATTAGTTTTCTAACGGGGCACTTACTATTTTCTTTCTGGGTTGAGTTTACAGCCGATTTTGGGTTGTATTTGTGTTTTTGCAGGGAGATTCTTGTTCAGACGGAGTTTTCATTTACTACCCGAGCTGATATCCTATGTTTAGGGCTTGAAGAATGTTTGAAAACCAGTGTACGTATTTTTTATAACCCTTATTTCATTAGCACAGCTTAAAAACATATGTTTGTCTTTGTTTTTGGTTAATACATTTATATTTTTTCATATGGTTTTATTGAGTTTAGATAATTGATCTAGTCATGGAAGCTTTCACATTTCATGAAAGAGCCAAGCACAGTACGAAATCAACCCGTCAGTGGTTTCTAACCCCTGCTTTTCAGGTATGTAATTTTAAATACATTTGAATCGATGCTTATTATCATCTACTAAAATTAGGCGGACTTTTTTGTTATTCTTTATAGTTTACTGTGTTACAACTTCTTCAGCAAAAGGTACAATTCAGCAAATGTAATCGTGAGGAAATGCTAAAATTCGCAGGTAATTAGAAATTTTTTGACAAATTTTGTGGAAAGCTTGAATTTTGTGAAAACGTTTGTTGAACCCCACTTAGATGCACACTATCGTGCTTGACATTTACTTGTGTTCTAATTAACTGGTTAGAGTGATTTTCCATTTCTGTACCCATGGCATTGGTGTTTTCTTGAATTTCTGTTATTTTTTAATTTTCAGATTTACATCCCTATCAATGACGAAAATTTACACTGGTTCCTAATCGTTGTTTTCGTGAAAGATAAATGTTATGAGATATGGGATTCATTTTCGAGTGCGATGTCCAAACGTAGGCGCGGAAATGCAACGCATCTGATTGTAAGTTAAACTTTTGCTTGCGTTTTGCGATTTTACCGTATTGGAAATATCATGCAGATATTTTTGTTTGTTGTATGCGATTTATTCAATAAACTAAATTGTCATAATCTGTGATATTGGTTATTCATTTGAATTATGTTGATGAAATTCCGGTGTCAAAGTCTGCAATGTGTGCAATGCACAGTTCATTTTTGTCATTTTTTACCATACTTTTGGTTTGTTTGTTTATTTAGTTGAAGGCGCTAGATATTATCCTGGCTGAAGAAGTCTTTAGAGTGTACCGACGTGATAAATTTTTCACCTCAATTGCCATACGTAAACCGGACAAGGTTTCCACTCAATTTAAAGTTTCAATTGTTGTCTTTACGTTGTCAAGTATATGGAGTCATTTGATTTTGGGTTATCATTGGTAAGCTATCGACATGTATGCAGCTGTATTTATTTTGGTTTCGGTTATAATGTTTTGTCTGACTAATCTTTATCACTTGTAGTATGACTCCCAGCATGAACGGTGCTGGACAGCTTTGGATCTAATTTATGAGAACCACAATTTGAAGCTTGGGCAACTGATCCAAACAGTGCAAAGGCATTTCTCAGATTCAGGGGCCTGTGCTGATACACCGCATCCAAAAAATAGGAAGGCACCGGTTAAGAGCCGAGGAAAATCGAAACGGAAACAATATTGAGGTGGCCAGCCCTACTTCTATGAAATTTGGCCTAACAACTCTTGTAAAAAAGGCGTATAAAAATATTATGCATCATTTTTAGGACCTTCAGAAAACGATATGTTTTTAACCAAAATGTGTTTATACAGTATTTATGTTTTTTCAAGCAATTCATGTTATAAGCAGAATAAACCACCAAATTCAATTTATAAGAGACAAACAACCAATAATGTGAATAGAAAAAATCGAAAAAGCTCTAAAATAGTTGTTTCACAGATAGGAATAAAACATCCACTATTCCAGCAAACTGCAAAAAACAGAGAGAACTTACATTGCAAACTGGAATGCAACATCTCCAGCAATGAGAGTGAACCCGACACTAGAAAAACATACCTCAACTACTAATATAATTTATACACCACACCAAATCACAGGGATTGGGAAATAAGTTTTTTAAAATCAAAGTTAAACTTAATAAATGACCCAAACAAAATGAAAGAACAAATAGAAGAGAATATGAAAAAGGAGAACAAGAATATTACAAAGAATAGAAAATAAAAGTAAATGGCATTAACCAGCTTGCATTTAGAAGTCAATCCAAACAAGAAGGCATGAAAGGAATAATAAAATAATCTAACTCTTAATGTCTAATACCATTAACTTGCTAAAGATAAGTAATATCATAGAAGTTCTTAACAAATGAACATTTTATCACTTATATTTTTCAAAATCCCACGTAACTCAAAATTAGAACTCATATACTTATCCATCCATAAAAAGTCAATATGATAACTTCATCAATTTTCACTAACTACTTAAGTTTCACTTTTTTCCCCATATAATTCGCTGAATTCAAAAGAGAAAAAGTTAAAACCATATATATTTTGACAATAAACAAGCCTTGGTTTTAATAATATGTTTTTCAATTAATTAGCCCCAGTCTTTTCCTATTTCTCCTGCAAAAGAATTGCCAAAATATCACATATATATTTTATCTATCTCTTTCTTCCTGAAAAACAATCTTATTTATTTAATATTCCATGAATTGTTTAACATCATTATTGATCACATGTCGAAAACACCTTCACTAGTATTGAAAAAAAAAATATGTTTGCCAGGCGCCTACCACCGCGCATGGCTTAAGGCCTGGGGGCTTCTGCCCCTCAAAATACAGCAAAAAAAAAATAAATAACCCCTGGCTAGGCGCCTACCACCGCACCTGCCTTAAGGCCTGGGGGCTTCTGCCCCTCAAACTACAGTAAAATAAAATAAAAAACCCCTGGCCAGACCTCTACCACCGCACTTGCCTTAAGGCTTGGGGGCCTCTGCCCCTCAAAATACAGAAAAAAAAAATTGGCCAAGATACATCAATAATACAATTTAATTAAATTGTTAAGCAATCTTCATAGTCACATCTATACCTAAATCCACAATTATAATAAACCACCAAATTTCATATTTGAATAAATAAAAACCAAGGCGCCATGAGAATATTTGTTTTCTTTCCTGTAATAAAGCCAACAACAAAATACCAATACATGTACTTTCCGCTTTTTCCTGAACTTGTTGAAAAGTTAGACATGAATGGCCCACTTCGTTCTCGGTGGTTGCGCATGCGATACTACTGCATACCTGAAAATGTTCAAATCTTGGCCTATAAAAAAAGTATGCTACATATTCTATATATTCACTTAATTGTACATGCATGACCACTTGTGAATATATACCTGGAAACCACCATGGTCGTTGCGTGTTTGCCACATGAGGGTGGGCATTATTATAATGTAGGGAAGGGACAGTGTTAGATGGACTAAGGTCAATAGTGTGACTATCTTCACTTGCAATTTCATTGAAAGAATTACTGGTCATATAGTTTATTGTATCGGAAGATTCAAGTGCAATATCACTCTCCCTTTCATCCAAACCATAATTATAACATCCGGATACATGTTGCGCACATGTTCTCTTCGTGTAGCCCGGTTTCTTGCATAAACCACATCGTCTTTCTTTCACCTCCTTCGTTTCCCCTGAAAAGCCTCATTTAGTTTTGGCAACCACTGGATCCTGTATTACCTGTCTTTTACCTTTCATATCTCTCATACCCAACTCTGTTTGGTAATGAACAGATGCCAATTTTTGAAGGCGATTAGCCAGATGCGTTATGTCTTCGGTTGCCACCCTGTAACCTTGTTATGTCTTAGACCCATACAGGAAAACTTTGCTACAATGGGCAACCAATGCTCCATACCTAATCGATGATGCCATGTCATCGGACGAGTCATGCATTTGAACGTTACTGTTGATCCCGATCTTTACCTTTTTTGTCCACCTCTTCAAAATTAACGACTCTGGAATGGTTCTAATATTCTCTTGTTTCATCACAAAGAATGTGTGACTGCAAGGAAGTCCAATGCCATCGAAAAAGTTGTATGAGCATTTTATGTGATCGTGGTTGTAATCGTACGCAACCAACCAGGTCACTTCAGGATGCATGAACTTCATGACTGTGTATATACACTTATCTCCGTAGTTCATGTATTTGATCATGTTAAGTCCCCCCTGCTCTATCATCTGTACCCTGACCATCTTAAAAATTATGCGGGTGTACACTTCAGAGGCATGCTTTTCAATAGCATGGAGATGCATGGTTATGACTGGTGAGCTGTAGTTGGTGGCTACATCATCTGAGACCTCGTTGTTACTCCTTCTTGATGCAGCTCTATAAATAGAAATTATGAATTGATATAGCTTATGACCACCCTTGCTGTATTTGTTGATAAACGCATTGATGCTCTCACATCGTTGTATGCTACGTATGCCAGCAAAAAAAACCCTTTCATGAATGTTTCTGCCCAAATCTCTCTTGTTTCATGCATCGTTTGCAGCCACGCATTACTATGAAGGATGAACTAATCGACCATGCGCTTCCACCGGAGTTCGAAATCTAACGAACTATATTCGCCAACCATAAGACGTGTAAATTTGCTTGAGCATTCCTCTCTAAATGCCAAGTGCATAACCGGTGGTTAATGCTGGGGAAAACAACCGAAATTGCCTTCCGCATTGCTTTGTCTCCATCCATGACAACTAAAAGAGGCTGCTTATTATTCATTGCATCCAAAAATGTCTTCAGCAACCATGTGTATGCATCCACTGTTTCGTCTCCAATCAATGCCATCCCAAAAATCACTGTGCGATAGTGATGGTTCACACCTACTAATATTACGAGAGGCTTTCCATAAGCATTAGTTTTGTATGTCACATCAAATGCCACTACGTCGCCGAAAACACTGTAATCGAATCGTCCAATCGAGTCAGACCAGAACATGTTGCACAGACGCATATCAGAATCTACTGTGTACCGAAAATATAAATCTGCATCCAGCTCCCCCTTTGTCACGAAGTGTGCAATCAAAGTCTCTGAATCAATGATGTCTATGCCCACGTTGCATTCTCGCGTGAAATGGTTACGTAAATCAGTGAGCTGGAATCCAACACATTCAAATCCACCGAACTGGCCAACCATGTAGTCCATTATTTTACTCGTGCCAATTCTGACACTGTGCATAATATTAACTTGGGTCAAACAAGCTCCATCAACAACCCTATTAGAACGAAAGCAGTGTGTCTCGTGCATCGCTAGTAGAGGATGGGAATGTTCTGTCACAAATTTAGATACATTTCATTTACCGGTCGCACAATTCCTAACAACGCCGAAAGTAGCCTTGCACCCTTCTCGAGTTATTGCCTTTGCTTCACGATTTTGGTTAGAGTTGTCCGACAAAATTGACCTTCTATACCCCTGTTTGGCACAAACCCATACACATTTTTGTATCTGACCATCAGTATACTTCTTCAAGTGGGATCTACGTATACCAAAACCAACTATGTTCGAGTATGTTTTATAGAATTCGATTGCTTGTTCAAGAGTAGTAAACTCTAATCCAATCATATCGTCGGTAGTCAATGACATATATAGTTTTCCATTCGTATACACTTTATTTGATTCAGCTGTATTGCAGTGAGCCGGATATGAACTACCCTGGGAGTCAGGCATTTAACCTGAAACATTTCACCGTCCATTAAATTCAAATCGTATGAAAATCACATATTGCTGTATGTCCAAATTAGTTTCATACATGACCAAATACAAAAAAAAATATACAATTAATAAACTCTGATAATTATTTCGTCTATAACATAGAAAATTATCAGCAAATATGGGGAAAACATTGATCAAAAATAGTGCAGTTACAATTGACCGAAATTTAAATTGATGCCAATCAAAGTTTTTGTGATTTAGAGAAAATTTAAAACAAATTTTAAATTTCAACTTGGTGAAATTCAAATTGTGTCCTTTCAAATTTGGTCAAATTGTTTTCAAAATGTAGGCAGAAATGTTTGAATTTCAAAAATTGCCAAAAGTATTTGTTTACCCCTTGACTATATGACCATTACTGCACTCGTGCCAACAGCAAGCACCACCTTATATTGACCCTCAAGCATTCCTCACAATCTCTATTAGGCTTATATTATATTTATACTATGCAGACTTGAAATTCTTTCCCCATTTATTAATTGCAGTTTTCTTATATTGATCTAAGGAATTTTGAGACTCAGGACCCATCTACCTCTCTCAATTACAATATATGTGGCCCGGTTTCTACCCAATGTTTATAATGGTTTGCTCTAACCCTGGATGTAATATATGTTTAATTTATTTCTGTTCAAAATATTAATATTCCTGAATCCGAGTTTGCCATTAATAGTGTGTGATTTAGGTCATTTGTGAATCTGACCAAATAGGTAAGCAATACAATATTTGTTTTCAGTTTTACTACATTTTTGTTTATTTTTTTCCTTATGTGCCTTCGCTTAAGTTAAAATTTTTAATATATTTTTTTTTTTAAATTTCTGAAAAACCCTAAACAAAAAAAAAATTCAAATGTTTGGTGTCAAAGTCTGAATCATGCAATTTATTTAACTTGAAAAATGTTGAGCCAATCCTTCGCACTTTGACTCTGTATGTAAACCAACTATATAGTTGTTAAAAGCAGAGCAGATGCAAACTTTCAAACAATAACGAGTACATGTGCCTGGTTCAATCGGGCAAATTCATCATATTAAACAGGTAAAGATACAGTGATAACAAAAAGAATACGCATTAATGTTGCATTTATTTCATAGAGGAGGTAGGTTGAAATGTAGTATGGTAGTTTTTCTTCAATTGCCATCTGTTGCATTTATTTTGTTTGGATTTTTTGTCATAATTGAGGGTGGGGTAGGTTGAAACACAGTGGCAAATTATGAAAATGTTTAATATCCTTCGTTTGAAAATAAAGTCTATAAAAGCTTAAATGTTATACATGTTTGATTAACAATATTGATTTTCCCTGGCAGTGAATATGGTTGGTACAAGAGTGCACGTTGTTTTTAGAGGACGAAAACAAGGAATATTTCACTCATGGCCTATGTGTCATCAACAAGTTAATGGATGGAANGTTCAAAATATTAATATTCCTGAATCCGAGTTTGCCATTAATAGTGTGTGATTTAGGTCATTTGTGAATCTGACCAAATAGGTAAGCAATACAATCTTTGTTTTCAGTTTTACTACATTTTTGTTTATTTTTTTCCTTTTAATGGTATTTACTCAGCTTATGTGCCTCCGCTTAAGTTAAAATTTTTTAGTATAATTTTTTTTTAAATTTCTGAAAAACCCTAAACAAAAAAAAAAATTCGAATGTTTGGTGTCAAAGTCTGAATCAGGCAATTTATTTACCTGGATAAATGTTGAGCCAATCCTTCGGACTTTGACTCTGTATGTAAACCAACTATATAGTTGTTAAAAGCAGAGCAGATGCAAACTTTCAAACAATAATGAGTACATGTGCCTGGTTCAATCGGGCAAATTCATCATATTAAACAGGTAAAGATACAGTGATAACAAAAAGAATACGCATTAATGTTGCATTTATTTCATAGAGGAGGTAGGTTGAAATGTAGTATGGTAGTTTTTCTTCAATTTCCATCTGTTGCATTTATTTTGTTTGGATTTTATGTCATAATTGAGGGTGGGGTAGGTTGAAACACAGTGGCAAATTATGAAAATGTTTAATCTCCTTCGTTTGAAAATAAAGTCTATAAAAGCTTAAATGTTATACATGTTTGATTAACAATATTGATTTTCCCTGGCAGTGAATATGGTTGGTACAAGAGTGCACGTTGTTTTTAGAGGACGAAAACAAGGAATATTTCACTCATGGCCTATGTGTCATCAACAAGTTAATGGATGGAAGAGGAGCATGTACAAGTCTTATTTGTCGCTGGAAGAAGCTGAGAGAGAGTATGTCAAATACGTGCAACAATGCGATTCAACAGATGATAAATCCAAACCTCAAGTAGGGCATGATGATATTGAGTTTGCCAACGAAACATTGGATGTATGGAAGATTTTTGTTTTTGTTGCACAATTGTAGCATTAGTAATAGGTATAATGTGCTACAATGGATGACCTTTGTAAACGAAATATGTTATATAGTGGGATCTACTTAAAATTCATTATAAGAATGTCTTGTGCCCATAGCACCTTCATCTCAAGTTCGTTGATACATTCCATTGTTCCTTTTAATGATATAATAACAGAAGAAATGAAGACCAAGACATAGGAGATGTTGCTTACTACTTCTTGTTCATGCAGGTGAAACTCTTAAAGATCTAGATATGAATAAAAATACTTCAATTCAGAAAGAAAAGTATGGTGCAGTTTTCTTTGTGTGCTACGCATGCTGATAATGGCTTAATTTGACCATAAGGTGTTCTCATGTTCCTGATTTCCATAATCTTTTATGAAGTTTCCTTTTCCAATTATTATGTGATATGTGCATGTTATAATACGGGACCAGGCGCCTGCCATGGCGCCTAGCTTTGGACCTGGTAAGCCTATGCCCCCAGTGGGCAAAATTGGCAAGAAAGAAAAAGAACGAGCTTGGCTTTGCGCCTGGGGGCCTCTGCCCCCCATGCGCAGGAAAAAAATTCAAAAATTTCATACAGTGTTTTAAACTACCCAAAACTGTTTACCCACCCAAAACCACCCATTCAACCCGCATTCATTAATCCACCAAAGCAAGCCAAATTTCAGGCCACCCCAAACTGCCCTAGTTATTGATCTAAGAAATTGTCAGCCATCGCCCCTCCCCCTCCCCAACTCCCCCACCCAAAAACTTGATGGCCAAAATATCAGAGACCCCAGACTTGTGACAGCAATTGTAGCCCATCCGTGAAGCAGTGAAGGCCATATAAACTTCATCCCGCAGGCCACTCACCCCTACATTGTGGTTCGATACCTTTATCCCGCAGGCCAGGCAACGGGGCACCTAGGATGTTTTCGGTCAAACTAGTCTAAATTCATCGCTAGATTGATAGGTGAGTTTGCTGGCTATGAGATTCAAATTTCATCCGTTTGTCTTTGAAATTGGTGTAAACAATTATTTCGTATTTGCTAATAGGGTGAATTTGTTGTTGGCGGTGTACGTTGCATCTATAGGGAGATAAACAGAATATTATTTGGCTCCTGATCCACTGAATTTTGTTGTTCATGGATTTTTTTGTTATGCGTACAAGGTGTGTGATTTTTGAAATATATATTTTTCCCTTGTTATTTTAAATGGTTAGAAACTGTAATTTTTTTTAAATTTATTAATTGTAATCCCAAAAACTAACCATTTAATATAGCTAAATATTGGTGCTAGAAAACATAGCAATATAGATTGGCTGAAATTGATTATGCCTGCATGTAGTCCATTATTTCTGATCATAATTATAATATTTATGGTAAACGGAGTATATTTTAGTGTATTTTTAGTTGAGTATGCTAACTCGAATGCTTGAATATGGTTAACGAGAATATCCTCAGCATTGCTTTCTCCTAAAAATGTTATGTTTGACTGTAGTGTGAGTCATGGGACGAACCAGAAAACCTCGCGGTTCTGCTCAAAAATCCGATGTCAATGCCGGTACCACCCGTACGCGTGCATCATCTAGACCTAAATCCTGGCCTTCCGCACCATCATCATCTTGGGGATCTCGACGGCGAGCAGATGAGCCAGAAATGCATGTTGCTGAATCCAAAGAATCGCACTTCACTTCTCAGGCGAATGCTAAGTGGTGTGAACAAAGGAAACATAATTCTTTTGTTATTGAAAAATCGGTCAGTGTCGCCATTGATTCTCTTCTAAATTTGACCGATGCTTTTCATTCAGTAGGGTGGGGTGGCATACTTCAATTACCGAAGGCTTACTATCCTCTGTTGGTATTGGAGTTTTACACCAACATAGAAGGGAAAGACAATGCTAGCGGTGAAACGGTTACTTCTTATGTAAAGGGTCGACAGATACATCTGACATGTCCAGTCGTTACATCTATTTTGGGGGTCAGTGATGAGGGGCCCGATTTTGTAATGGTTAAGAATCGTGTTAAAGCTGATCCCCAGTTCGACCTACAAGAAGCTACCACCCGTTTGTCTTACACGTCGACTCCACCCGTGCCAAAAAAAGGTAAATCATTCTACGATACGGTACATGGCATTGCCAGTTTGACACTTCGTCAGCGGGAATTAATTCATTTCTATAGTGCCAATTTTATTCCGCGAGCAAGCAGTTTGAATGAGATCCGACATACGTACTTATATTTATCGGATAAGATGCTGAATGGACTGCAAGGTGTACCCGGAGTACCTATAGCTTCCATCATTCTCCAACAGATGTGGCAAACTGTGAGAGTTCACCGGCCGGACAAGTCTTTGCCTTATCCACTTATGTTGACGAAGGTTTTTGAATATTTTCAAGTGGATTTATCTGGCGAGGATGTGAGAATGACTCGGATGGCTGATGTGATTACCGATGCTACTTTCACCCGGCACGGGTTTCTTAAGGTGCAGGGCAGCTGGACGAACCGGAGCCGTCATTACCATGGGATTGAAGAGGATTCTGTGGAGATCCCTGCTACATCAAAAGGTCCGACTGAGTCTTTCCCATTGCTTGAGAGCCCTTCGTCTTCCGCATTCTCTGTCAAGGAGTCATTTCAGCGCATTGAGGCCATGTGTGCTAGTCTAGTTGCATGTCAGAGTACGATGGTTGAGCGGCAAGCTATGATGGAGACTCAATTGGAGTAATAAGCGGAGCAACTGCAGCGGATTTGGGCAGTGGTGGATCCTACTGCATGACCACCTTCGTAAATTGAGGGTACTCACAGGGGCATTTTCTAACTAACTCATATACTTTTGTTACTTTTAATGTACAGTGAGAGCAATGCCAATTCAGGTGAACCAGCCACCCTAACACTTTGAGAGACCAGATGAAGTGATAGGCTCACATGCAAAAAAAAATGTTTTACAATTACAAGTTGGACTTTCAACTGTTTATAAAAATGAAAATTGTATATATTTTTTGCTAGAAAGAATGTTGGCCTATAGAGTTGCTTTAAATTTGCTTACAGTGGAGAAGTAGTTTTTACTTTATCAATTGTTCAATACTTAAATATCCCATCTAAAATAGAATTTTAGTTAAACATAATTATTTTAAAAATTATAATTAAACAAGTATGTTGAAAAAATACAAAGAAGTGAATAAATAGACCAAAACCAGAAGATGACTTTTTGGTCCAATTATTCGTTTCTTTTTTAAACTCTTTTATTATGCTTTTATACCGTATGAATGACTAATTTTATCAAATATATCAAATTAAAAAGTTACATGTTAACAAAATTTGTTTTATTTTTTTATTTTTCTAAAAATGTAGTCCAGTAATAGAAATAGAATAAACCATCATATTTATAAATTTGACTATTATAGTTTGATCATTGATAATTCCATACGAACTCATATACTCTTGTAGTGAGAAATGGTATCTCCTTCATTGAATCATTTGGGTTGTAATTAATATGAACCACGTTCTTTTTTTTTTTTTTGGGAAAATATATGTAATGACGCTCTTAGTTTCCCATCTATCTGGAAGAAATGGTGTATATAACGTGTTTGCACAAAAATATCAGCACCGTGTTTTCTTTGTCTTCTTCTTCTTCTTCTTCTTTTTTTTTTTTTTTTTTTTTGAACGTGTTCTCTTTCCCTTATTGATTAATCATGTGGTACTGGAAATCTTAATTATGTGTGGGGTTGGATTTTTTGAAAATAAAGGTAACATTCATTATATTGACCAAAAAAAAAAAAGGTAACATTCATTATATTGAAAATGATGTCCAGCTATATATATCTGTGTATATTGGTTTTTTTTTTTATATTAAACAAATTTAAAAATGTTATCGAGCTGACCACTGAGAACAAAATAATAAAATATTATAAAATATAAAACGTGGCGAAAAAACACACTGGGAATGTTTGTACTTTCTTCTTTAAAAAAATACAAAGAAGTGAATAAATAGACCAAAACCAGAAGATGACTTTTTGGTCCAATTATGCGTTTCTTTTTTAAACTCTTTTATTATGCTTTTATACAGTATGAATGACTAATTTTATCAAATATATCAAACAAAAAAGTTACATGTTAACAAAATTTGTTTTATTATTTTTTTTCTTCTGAAAATGTAGCCCAATAGTAAATTTAGAATAAACCATCATATTTATAAATTTGACAATTATAGTTTGATCATTGATAATTCCATACGAACTCATATACTCTTGTAGTGAGAAATGGTATCTCCTTCATTGAATCATTTGGGTTGTAATTAATATGAACCACGTTCTTTTTTTTTTTTTTTTTTGGGAAAATATATGTAATGACGCTCTTAGTTTCCCATCTATCTGGAAGAAATGGTGTACATAACGTGTTTGCACAAAAATATCAGCACCGTGTTTTCTTTGTCTTCTTCTTCTTCTTCTTCTTCTTTTTTTTTTTTGTGAACGTGTTCTCTTTCCCTTATTGATTAATCATGTGGTACTGGAAATCTTAATTATGTATGGGGTTGGATTTTTTGAAAATAAAGGTAACATTCATTATATTGAAAATGATGTCCAACTATATTTATGTGTGTATATTGGTTTTTTTTTTTATATTAAACAAATTTAAAAATGTTATCGAGCTGACCACTGAGAACATAATAATAAAATATCATAAAATATAAAATGTGGCGAAAAAACACACTTTTTACTTTCTTCTTGAAAAAATACAAAGAAGTGAATAAATAGACCAAAACCAGAAGATGACTTTTTGGCCCAATTATGCGTTTGCTTTTTAAACTCTTTTATTATGCTTTTATACAGTATGAATGACTAATTTTATCAAATTTATCAAAGAAAAAAGTTACATGTTAACAAAATTTGTTTTATTAGTTTTTTTCGTCTGAAAATGTAGCCCAGTAGGAAAAATAGAATAATAAACCATCGTATTTATAAATTTGAGAGTTATGATTTGATCATTAATAATTTCATATGAACTAATTTCATATGAACTCAGATATTTTTATACATTGCTACTGCATTAAACAATAATTTTTAGCAATACAAACTTTTATCATAAATTCTTACTAAATTAAAAAAATATTTAAATTAGTTCTAATTCTCGAATATTTTTTTTTATTAACAAATAAAATTTATTTATTTTTTAAATAAATGAAAAAAAGAAAAAGTCATTGACTTTCCACACTTCTTTAAAAATTCTTGCCTGCTTTTCAACCTGTATATTGGGCCCACAAGTACGTTCGATGCAACATGCAATGATACAACAGCCACATTCTGAACTCTTCTCTTCTCCACTTATTTCGCTATGATTAATTAATATGAGATACAGAATAAATACACAGCCTTATTTCAAAATATTGGTATTGGCAATATTAAAAATAAAATAAAAATCCTAATTTCAAAATATTCAAAAACCATTCAAAAATATACAGACCATAGGTTAAAAATCAATCAGAGCCATATAATTGAATATATCCTTTTCTTAGAGCATGGATGTAATCTAAACATGAGGTTGTATAATTTTCTTAACTCTTGTCACCTTTCCGCGGCCAAAAACGGCAGCCAAATTGGCATCACAACCCTATGTGATCTCCTTCATTTTTATACTTCACAAAGAAAGCTGATCAGAGGAAAACCCATAAACTCCATCCAAAATCAACTTTATCGACTCCAATATTAGTTATTTATTTTTGTAAAATATATAATAGATACTTTTCGTATTTTACCTGGAGATATATAAAATATGACGTTTGATATCTTAA
>QANX01003914.1:0-39915 GCA_003254975.1 Ochetophila trinervis
CCCATATATATATATATATAAAATAATTTTAATATGAAAAGATAAAATTTCAAAATTAGACAACACGGTTACGTTTATTTTGATTATTAAAAACTTTGGCGCGCTCTATACATACATATTTCAGCGAAAGATCTCGTCCTCAGCCAAAAGCTCCAATTGTCTTTTTCTCACTCCAAAAGATCCGCCGCCAAAATTTCAAATGCAGAAGCTATATCTGCGCCGGATTCCGATGTACGGAGATACCCGAAAGAGCATGGACATGGAGGAGTACGGCTCCTCCACATACATCGCCGACATGGGCGACGTGTGGTCAATGTACTTGTCCCAAATCGAGCTCGCTGATGAAGAACCCTGTCTCGAGCTCATACCCCTTCTTTTTGGCTTCTTTTCCACGCCTCCAGGCCAAGGTCTAGTTTCTCAGGTTTTTCTCGCTCTTTCAAATGCTCGCTCGGTGAAATTCTATATATATATTTATGTAATTTTGGTCATGATTGCAATAGGATTTATTTATGTCAAAATTGTAGAAATTAAATTTATTCTTTGAGCTATCAGTCTACAATTATCCATTAAAGTAGAAAACTTAGCTTTTTGAATGATCAGATTAAGGATGATGGTGCGATATTCACGTTGTCGGTTGACTTTGAACGATTTCGGAAAATATGTGAAATTGAGGAATTTTACGCATTTTTGGAGGATAAACCCAAGACAGCTCTTTTATGCATGAGTGCTGCAGTGCACAAGGTACAATAAAACAAATAGTGGTAGGAGGTGTCTTGGAATATTTTATATACGTTTTTGCAATTTCCTTATGAATTCTGATACATATTTGTGTAATGGAAGCAGGTCTTGTCGACCGAAAGGGAAGATAAGTTGGTAGATGGTATCAAAGTAAATATCCGTCTTCATAACTACCCTGAATCTTTGATTGCTTTGAAGAACCTAAAAGCAGCATATATTGGTACATTTTTGAAGCTGCCTTTTGGTTTTGTAAATTTTATATTATACAAAGTCATATATATTTGCCACTACTTCATGTTAAATTGTATATGCTTTTTTTTTTTTTTTTGAGTAAAATGCTAATTTTTATATGCTAAGGAATCATTGTTAGTGATATAATTGGTGGCATGGCAGACAAGCTTGTATCTGTTCGTGGGACTGTAGTAAAAGTTAGCACCGTCAGGCCTCTAGTGGTAGAAATGGGTTTTGACTGCTCAAAGTGTAAGACAAAGATTTCAAGAATCTTTCCTGATGGGAAATTTTCACCACCACCAATCTGCAACTTAGCTGGGTGCAAGAGCAAAACGTTTGATCCAATTCGTTCAACTGCACGAACAATAGACTTTCAAAAGATAAGGCAGGTTCATTTGATTTCGAATTCTATTTCGTATTTACGGCTATGACTTTCTAAGAGCTTTTTTGGTACAACCCCAGGCTACAAGAACTATTAAAGTCAGAAGATCATGAAGAAGGCCGGGTGCCTCGAACAGTAGAGTGTGAACTGACTGAAGATCTTGTTGATGCATGCATCCCTGGAGATGTGGTGACTGTTACTGGAATAATAAGAGTAATTAACAATTACATGGATATTGGAGGAGGTAAGAG
Source organism: Ochetophila trinervis (assembly GCA_003254975.1). NCBI lineage: Eukaryota > Viridiplantae > Streptophyta > Magnoliopsida > Rosales > Rhamnaceae > Ochetophila > Ochetophila trinervis. The sequence continues at coordinate 1,603 of QANX01003914.1, forward strand.
ATTCCCTTGATACTTTCTGTGCTCGGATCATCTTGACAAGATTTGTGCATTAAAAATATGTTTGTTTTGTGCTTTAACTTTTCATGCCTTTTGAGTAACACAATCTACATTTTTATGTGCTAGTTAGGCATTAATAAGTTAGTAGTCTTGCTTACGTATCAGAGATATTCAACTAGAGCTATTCAAACAAATGCATAGCTTGTTGACTTTCTATTGCTTGTACTGTAATTCCACCTCTTACATTGCTGGTTCTGTCTCAGTTGCATTAATAGCAATAGTTTCAATTACCCCTTCCCAATGTTTCTTGAGAAGGCATATGGAGTACTGGATTTCATAGATTTTTTTTTAATTTTTATTTATTTTTATTTTTCACATTTATTGTTATAACTTTTGGCTCCATTTACAACTTTTATGGAAGAATGTAGAATGATAGGCTCATGTAATGTTGTAAAGGAATGCAAGTTCGAATTGAAATAGAATGTCAGAAAGATGAATTATGGAAATATGTCCTCTATGAGGGGAAGCTCTCCTTTTGTTTATGCTATCCCAAAATTTTCTGAAGTTATGGTACCAAGTATATGTCTGTTCAATGCTTTGGCTCTATTGTTTTTTTCTCCCTTATTTTTTTGAGACTAAACTTAAACGTTAATTATGGTTGGCTATGATATCAGATTATACATCATGCATTTATTTTTTTTAGGGAAAATTACAATAACAGCCCATCTGTTTTTTTAGAGTTTTGTATAACTGCCCTTATATTCCAAAAATAACAAAAACCACTCCCTTACATTTATTTTTATTTCAATGTCACCCCTTTTGTACATAATTTTTTGAAATTTCACATGGAAATGGACTGTATGAAGTTGTGAAAATAACAACCACAGTCCACAGTTTAATGATTGAAATTCATGTAAAAATGAAACTTTAGATGTTGAAGTTTCAAAAAATATGTATAAAGAGGGTGACATTGAAACAAAATTGAATTCTAGGTGACATTGAAACAAAATTGAATTCCAAGGGGATCTTAAATAAAACTCGAGAATCCAAAGGCAGTTTTGGCAAAACTTGCAAAATGTTGGGGGTTATACTGAAAGTTTTTATTTATTTATTTAGATGTCATTTTGTAACGTGGTTAGTTTATAGTTTTTCTTTTTTATTTTCTTCTACCCAATTGTGTTTAATTTGCTTACCTCAAGTGTTAATTAGTGGTAGTTATAGTTTGTTAGATACTTAAATAACTATAAAAAAAAATCCAAAAACCAAAAACCCAAAAACCAAAAACCAACACAATTTGTTCAATTTGGTGTTTTCGTTTTTTCCCCCTTCAACTTAATAGTTGATGCCTAATGAACTCTAACCACCACTAACACTAGACATAAGCAAATTACACAAGTAGGTAGAAAAAAAAAAAAAAAAACAAAAACTAAAATCCAACCACATAAACAAATGACACCTTATTTATATATTTGCAGAAGCATATTGAATTTATTTGGTTCACTCACTCTATGATCAAAAAATTATGTGCACACATTGTCTATTGGTGCAATTTTTTCCCTCCCTTAAATTTATAGATGCCTAACAAACTCTAACCACCACTAACACTTAAATAAGCAAATTACACAAGTAGGTAGAAAATAAATATAAAAACTGTTGGAAATTGAAAAGGAATTAATTTTCTAATCTGAACATTACAACAGAATATATACTGCTATCCTAGGAAAACCCTAGCATTAAAAAACATAAATTACTAGGTCAAATCCCATGATTTGTGGGATACCTTTAACATAATTGGAAACTTAGAAAACTTAGCTAAAATAGGCCTAATTCTAAGGATACAATATATACTCTAAATAACTTCCTAAAATAGCTACTGTTTTCTCACACTCCCCCTCAAGCTGGTGAATAGGTATTCTCCATTCCCAGCTTGGATACAAAAGTCTGGAAAACAGGGCTACTCAACCCTTTGGTAAGAACATCAGCAAGTTGACCATGTGTAGATATGTAAGGTGTACAAATCAGTCCACTCTCCAGCTTCTCTTTGATAAAGTGTCTGTCTACTTCTATGTGCTTCGTTCGGTCATGTTGAACTGGGTTGTGAGCTATGCTGATTGCAGATTTGTTATCACAATAGAGTCTCATAGGACCATCCCACTTAATCTTCAAATCTCCAAGAATGATCTTCAACCAAAGTAGCTCACACACACCTTGAGCCATTGCCCGAAATTCAGCCTCTACACTTGACCTTGCTACCACATTTTGTTTTTTACTTCTCCATGTCACAAGATTCCCACCAAGAAAGGTACAATATCCCGATGTTGATCTTCTATCAACAATGGATCCAGCATAATCAGCGTCTGTATATGCCTCAAGTATCAATCCTCCATTTCTTCTAAACAAGATACCTTTCCCCGGTGTTCCCTTTAGATATTGTAGTACTCTATGAGCTGCTTGTAAGTGAACTTCCTTCGGGCTATGCATAAACTAACTAATCACACTTACTGCATATGCTATATCTGGTCGCGTGTGAGACAAATAAATGAGTCTTCCTACACATTGTTTATTGTAGCAATTTTTAAATTATTGCCCATTGCTAACATACTTGGAACAAAATCTTATGATTTCAGGGAAATCAAAAAGCAAAAGTCAAGGATTTTACTATTTATATTTAGAGGCCATTTCGATTAAGAACTCCAAGTCACAATGTACACTTGAGGATTTGCAAGATACTAATTCCAATGCTAGACCTACAGAGCTTTTTGATTTATTCTCGTTTTCCTCAAGAGATTTAGAATTCATTGTTAAGTTTTCAGAGGAGTACGGTTCAGATACCTTCCGGCAACTACTTCAATCTGTTTGTCCATCCATCTATGGCCATGAGCTTGTTAAAGGTAACCTCATAGATAAATTACTTGTTCATGTTAAAATGTCTCCTATATTTCCATGCTACTTCGAATCTTATCTTCCTTGTCCTAGTTCATCTTATCATTTTTGAAGGTCTTGATAATAACCAGAAATTGATTGGTATACCATATTAGCTATTGCTTATTTGTGGTCTTGTTGGCATGTGAAACCCATATGTCCACTTGGGAAAGTTGAAACATGTTAAAGCGCTTCCTATTCCAAAAGTTTAAATTGTTAGAAAGTGGACTTAGTTATGCATATCAAGTTAACAAACTGCACACTTTGAATATGCAATTAAAATAAGGAATCTGTTTATCGATTATTGATAAGGTACCAAAAATGTCCAAAACTTGAGCATATTTAGGATGTAATAATCAATTGTTTCCTTGCAAAAATACCAGTTCCTTTCTGCTTTCACTGACTCATGTTGTATCTTGATCAGAATCCAATTGGTAAAATGCTAACATATGGTTGACGTTTAAGTTCTTAATTTGTCAGGTTACACGCTTGATTATTTCCAGATCGACCATGATCTATGAAATTTATAACTGTGACTAATTTATTGTTTTCTCAACAGCGGGAATAACATTATCACTGTTTGGAGGTGTAAGAAAACATTCAAAAGATAACAACAAAGTTCCAGTTAGAGGAGACATCCATGTCTTAATTGTTGGTATGCTTGATCTCTTTCCTGCTTATTAAATGGAACTAAATGTGGACAGTTATTTTACTTATGTAGCAAGGATGGAATTGATCATACATCAAAATAGTTGTCAATTAGAAGTCTAGGTTAAGGTATGATTTTATACAAAATATAGAGAAAAGAGGATGAATTTGTACTACTTTGAATTCTGCAAGGTGATCCTGGTCTAGGAAAGAGCCAGCTACTGCAAGCAGCTGCAGCTGTTTCTCCCAGAGGCATTTATGTATGTGGTAATGCTACAACCAAAGCTGGCCTCACTGTAGCTGTCGTAAAGGATTCTATGACAAGTGATTATGCTTTTGAGGCTGGTATTTTCTTTCTCGTGTTTCTAAGTCTCTCTATCTTTTTCTTCTGCTATATAAGCAAATAGTGCTAGTTTTGCTAGTTTAATTTTTAAGTTGCAGCTGGTTTTATAAAAATAATAGATTTCAACTCATATTTTCTATGAGACAATTAATTAAGTAGCAAATCAGAGAAATGAGGAAGCTAGCTGCAAAAATTTATTTAGATGAAATCATCTTTGCAGAATTCAAACTTGTCTTTAATTTGTACAACAATATAGATACCCTTTTGGTCAGACATTTGGAAATGCTTCACAACAATAACTATTTGGTTTGTTTTTGTAGTATGTGATAGAATAACATAAGATTGAAAAGTTTAGTTAGCCTGTTCTTGTGGTCTGTGGTACTGATGGGCTTAGAGATCTTGGCTCATTAGTTGTTCATGTTGGATGTTGAAGTGCAAATTGGATCATTGGAAACTCCTTGAAGGAAAGTAGACTATTGCAGGGGAAGCATAGTAGTATCTTCCTCCTGCTCTCCTCTCCCCATCACACACTCACACATGTCAACTAGAATCTGGTTGGTTATACATACACCATATGATTGATGAGAATGAGAAATATTGCATGGTCCTGGTAGATTCTAGGGTATTATGCAGTGGAGCAACCTCCTCTATCACATTGCATTTCCTCCGGTGTTGTTGTAGCTGCACCCCTTCTTAACCATTATTAAATATATCTAAGTTCTTTTCTGTCTAAATTGATCCTTTTTTTTTTCCCTTCTCTTTTTTAATTTATTTTGTTCTGTCTAGTTCTCATTTTTATTTTCCAGATAGAGTTGTATAGTTCTCACTTACTACATTATTAAAATGTTTTAGTAAAGCATTAGTCTGTAAATAAACTTTCTGGTTTTGTACCAAGTTGAGGAAATTTTAGACTCCCCAAATAATGAATGAGCACTAAATTGCGTGGCATGTTGCTATACAAAGGATTTATGTGACCTCAGAAAGTAATTCTGATTGTCTCTGTTAATGACAGTCATATTTCTCAATAGGTGCCATGGTACTTGCAGACAGTGGACTGTGCTGTATTGATGAGTTTGATAAAATGTCTGCAGAGCATCAGGTTCGTCGGAATTGGTTGTAAGGTTTTCAGTGTCTGACCTCAAAGTATTAAAAGTGGTTTTGACTTGTATTGGAATTGCTACAGGCCCTACTTGAAGCCATGGAGCAACAATGTGTCTCAGTAGCAAAGGCTGGACTTATAGCAAGTTTGTCAGCACGTACTTCTGTCCTAGCAGCAGCAAATCCTGTTGGTGGCCATTATAAGTAATCTTTGTTTTTTATTTAATTTGTTGGTTAGCAGACAACTCTGATGCTAATAATGGATCATCCATTATCAGATTTACCTAACTTACTGCTAATATTTCAGTTTAACATCTTAAAATGATATTCCTTTATTTTCTATTTGATAATTCTATCATTATGTGGATTTTCTCTATCGCTCTCTCTCTATTGTAGTATTTTTCTATGAGTTTGAAATTTAAGGGCGAATAGTGATTGTTGTATGTTTCAACTTTCAATTATATTTCTTTATGTTTTTTGTTTGGAAACATTTTTTCATGTCATATAGTATTGTAAAAATGAGTGTAATGTTTTCTGCAATTATGCTTGCATTTGATATAGTTCATCTATGATGGGTGAGGTCGAACACTTTAGAAAAATTGGGATTTGATATATATATATATATATATATATATATATTTCTCATTTACACGCATTTAGGTGTTGCTCTCCCACTTTAAAAGATTTGGCATTTGACACACACACAGACATATTTTTATATGTATCATTTCAAATAAACTGATAAAGATCCAATTGCAGCCGTGCAAAAACAGTGAATGAGAATTTGAAAATTAGTGCTGCTCTCCTCTCTCGATTTGACTTGGTTTTCATTCTACTTGACAAACCTGATGAACTTCTTGACAAACGAGTTTCAGAGCACATCATGTCAGTAAGTTATCATGTCTAGAAACTTCAAAGCTACCTATTTTTTTGAATGGCTTATTTGCTCAAATTCATATCTCAAAGGTAGATGTAGGCCATTGTATGTTTTCACCATAATCATGAAACTTTTCCTGAAGTCAAATGGTGATAACTTGGAAAATATTTTTATTCATAACAATATATTAGATTCTTTTAGTGATTTTAATTGTTCATAACTCAAGGATATGAAAGACTTGGGTGTCTATTATGCAGCTCCATGCTGGGTGTGGAGAACCTTCACCAGCAGCCAAAAAGCAGCGAAGAGGTTGTCCATTTTTCTGATTATTAACATAATTTCATGGATTGTTTCGACACTACTTCTTTCTGGCTTAGCCAGGGATAACTTACAGTTCCATTTTTGAAGATTGTCGCTTAAGTTATCCATTTGCTTCCTAAATGTAGCATCACAAAGTGCTGGAGGCATAGATACGGGTACAGAAAATGGTTCTTTAGTTTCAAGGGTGAGATTGGACCCAAAGAAGGATATTGACTTTGCTCCATTACCTGTTCAGCTTCTCCGCAAATATATTGCTTATGCAAGAACTTTTGTTGCTCCAAGGTGATTTAATGTGACCTCTACCTTGCAACAATTATCCATATATTAACTTTTAAATTTTTGTATTAATCATTTTAGTTGGTTGTTTGACATTTAACTTTTTCCACTTCCATATTTTGGTAAGTAAGGATGTCAAAGCTAGCAGCTGACATCCTACAGAAGTTTTACTTGCAACTAAGGGATCATGCTACATCTGCTGATTGTACACCAATTACAGCAAGGCAACTTGAGAGTCTGGTGAGGTTGGCAGAAGCTCGAGCTCGATTAGATTTAAGGGAAGAAATAACAGCTCAGGATGCAATGGTCAGTTCACTTTCTTGTGCCCTTAAGAAATAAAAAAGTAAAATGCTATATTATATATATACCCGTGTTTCCCATCTTTTAGTTAGTGGTTGTGGATCTTGAGTGCAATATATTTGAGTCGTATAAACACTGACCATTCCTCGGTTGATATGAAATTTGAAGTTTTATTTACGGTATCATTTTTTGCAGGATGTGGTTGAAATTATGAGAGAATCCCTGTATGATAAGTATGTTGACGAGCATGGTTGTGTGGACTTTGCTCGTAGTGGAGGGATGAGTCAACAAAAAGAAGCGAAGCGGTTTTTAAGTGCCCTCAACAAACAATCAGAGTTGCAGCAGAAAGATTGTTTTTCAATTTCTGTGAGCTCGCTAGCTTCTTTGTTTCTGTCAACTTATTTATGATCAGTGCTCCTCTTAGTCATTCTCAGAAATAAATTTTTGTATTTCAGGAAATATACAGTTTGGCAGATAGGATTTGCCTACGAGTTCCCGACATTGATACATTTATAGATAATTTAAACAGCATTGGTTATCTGCTCAAGAAAGGGCCAAAGACATATCAGGTAATAGATTTATGAAACAGTGACTCCCAAGACCTAGACCAGCAAAGGCACATTATTTATGTAAATTTGCTTCTTTTAATCGAATATGAAAGAACCGACTACTCATTTGTGAAATATAATGCCTCTAAGTTCAAACAGTCTAGATTCCATGGTCTCATACCTAGATATGGCTTTCTTATCAATCTTTTAACATAGCATTTCATGATTGCTAGTCAGCATGTTCTGGCATTTCTAGCCAGCAGACCAAAATATGTGATTAAAATGAATAATGGGTATTTTTGAGACTAAAATATGCCTTTTTCCATATATAGATTTCTAATGTCCAATGATTTATAGCACATTTAACTTGCTTTTTGATGCAGGTACTATCATCATATCAATCAAGGTCGAAGGGCTCAAGTTAGTGCTGCAGATAAAGTAAAATCCAATTTTTTTTTTTTGCAGATAAAGCAAAATCCAATTTAAATTGTTTGGCTTACAATGGTTCTGATGTTTTCGACTGGCTGCCCTTCATACAGAAAGCAACCTGTTGACAGGTTTATGCCATCTTCTATATCACAATTTGCAACCACAAATATGATGATAAACCACCCCATTTTATTAACTAATTATTCACAGTTTATATTTCATTTTGAATTTAAACTTCACTGAGTTTTGTATAGTAAATGCACTAAAAATTATAATTTTTGTTCTTTTTCTGGGACTTTCTTCCCTTGTAAAAGTAGTACACAAGTGGCAAGTGATGAGTAGTTAAACAGAATCAGAAGCCTGATCATCTCCATCTAGGGGTTCTAATCGCCATTCACTACCGTAGTAAGAATTAGGCAAACCCAACCAGAACTTGAAAGCCTCTGCAGCTCTCTTCCTCTCAATCCTCCTATCTTGTCTAGCCTGCGAGGCATGCTTACTAGTAAACATTCTGGAGTGCATTTCCACATAAATTCGTGTAAATTTGGTCTTATTAGGAGGTATACCATGTTCTTCCATGCAAGCCACAATTTCTAAAGCTTTCTTAAAGAAAGCAGCCCTAACACAGATATCAGCTAGTGTATCTAACAATCCTTCATCTGGTTTCAATGGCCGCGGAGTAGAAGAATCAGAGTTTTCTCTCTTTCTCACTTCACACCTCTCCTTCACTTCATTCCAAAGGAGGAGTGCCTCTCCTGGTTTTCTAGCCAAAGCAATTCCGTTAGCCAGACTACCATAAGTGGCCACATTAGGGTAAAATCCATTTTCTTTCATTCTCAGAACTATTTTCTTAGCTTCTTCAACCAACCCCAGTCTACAATACCCTTCAACCAACATGTTCCAAGCCACCAGATCAACCTTGACCCGAGAATCGTTGAGCATTTCATCGAACACCTTGTTAGCCAGCTTCGGTTGACCTGAAAATGCAAAAGCTTTCATCAAAGTGGTGTAGCTGATCTTGGTGGGAGCAATCCCTTTTGCTCTCATTTCATTGAAAAATGCAAGAGCCCCAGCACTATCATCAACCAAAATACAACCATCAATCAATATATTATATGAAACCACATCAGGCTCAATCCCTGCATCTTCAGCCATCTCTCTTAGCAACTCCTTCGCTTTGTCAATCTGCAGTTGCTGGCAATAACCCTTGAGAAGTATATTATAAGTAATCCGATTTGCTGGCACACTGATTCTTGTCATTTCAGCAAGCACTTGGCGGGCTCTGTCCATTGAACCTGACTTCACAAATGCAGAGACAACAGTTGTGTATGTGACATGATCAGGGTGACTGGCATTGTCATCTTGGTGCCGCATTGCCTCCAGCATCCTAACTGTGTCGGTGACTCGGCCTGCCTTCATATAACCCTTCATCAGAGTTGTATAGATTCTTGAGTCCGGAGTATAAGCTTTCGGCAGCAATGGTGGCTCAGAATCGGTAGCTTTTACCGAATTGGGGAGCAATGTCTCGAAAACTTCCCTCTCATTTTGATTCGGGTAATCTGGATTACAATCCCTGAGAATCTGGCAGAGGTCTCTCCTCTGTTCCCTCATCGCTTGAACCATTTTCTCAGCTGTTTCTAGATCATCGAAACCCACATAAGCCGCCACGAGCGAATGTAAGGTCGTCACGCACAAGGCTATTTCCTTCTCGATAATCCTCTCCAATACAAAAACCAGCAAATCTTTCCTATCAGCTCTGGCACAAAGCTTGATCATCACATTGTAAGTCAGCACATCCGGCTTAGCTTCGAACTGGGACATTTCATCGAACAGTCGCAAGAACCTCTTGGTGTCACCCAGATTCGCACAGGCATTGAGAGCAGCGTTGTAAGCGGCCGTGTCGGGCCGCGAGTCGAAAACCAATTCGGGGTCCCGGAACTGCCGAACACGGCGAGTCACCGATTTGAAGAGCTTCAGAGCTTCAATGGGGCCGTCATCGCCGGAAGCAGCAAGGCGGCTGACAACAGCGCTCCAGGACTTGACGTGGGGGAGATAGCCCGAGCGAAGCATGGACTTGATGATTGAGGTGGCGTAGAGGGTATGGCCTGCCTTGGTGGCGGCGACGGCGAGGAGACCGAGGGAATTGGCATCGAGTAGGTGGAGTTGGCGCTCCCGGCGGAGGCGCGTGACGATGGACTGGGCGCGTGTGAGGCTCAAATGGGTGTTTTGATAGGAGAGCTGCGAGACCAAACGGCTAAGGCAAGTGAGTGTTGGGAGTTGAGAGGATTGAGAGTATGCAAGCCAGGCTTCCTCAGTTTTTCTCTGACGGAGAAGTGTTAGGAGTCTCTGGTCTTGGGATGTGGTTTGCTGGGCGGTGGCGGCGGTGAGAGACAAATCAGTGGGGTTGGTGTGACTGGCTGTGACTAGAACAGAAAACGAACGAATGGGTTTGGTGGTGGTGGTGGTGGTGAGGATGGAGAAAATGGGGGGAGAGACCCAATGGAGAGAGAGAGCGTGGTAGGTCAGTGGGAATGGTTTTGAAGGAAAAGAGGATGAAGAAGTTGAAGGCGGTGCTATTGGGAGTGGAGGTATTGCGTTCATGGTTGATGGTCCATTTGGATTTTGAGACGACTGTGAAAAAGAAATGGTGGAGGAAGAAAGAAAGGAACTCTGAGTTTTGGATATTTGAATACAATACTGTGGAAATGGGACGTACTACGTCGAGTATATTCTGTCCTCTTGTTTTCAGCAAAAAAAAATAAAAAATAAAAATAAAAAATAAAAAAATCTGTCCCTTTGTTTCTTGCAAGAATCTGTTTTTTGGGATAAAAAAGTTGCTATTAAACACCAAAAAACCTCTACAAGGAGGCGAAAACACCTATGATCTTACTATAAGATCTAAGACATAAATGTTACAAAGATTTTTTAGAAAAATTTCTAAGATTAAAAAAAGAAAATAGAAAAATACAATTAAGACTAAGAGACTTCTTGGCAAGGGCATCTGCAAACATATTAGAAGATCTTGTATTCCACTTAAGCTCCCATCTTTTAGCCCCCAAAATAGACATTATACTTAAAACCGAATCCCTTGTATGTCAACCCAAAGGATCCCTGCCAGACTTGATTTCCTGAACCACATTCTTCGCATCCGAGGAAAAAGAGAGATTAATCCATGGTTTACTTGCAGCCAAGGAAACTGCCCACTCCAACGTTTTCATCTCTGCAACATGGTCCGACGTCATCTCAGTTAGCTTGGAAAAAGCTATCACCGGCAAACCATCTTCATCCTTCACAACCACTGCCATAGCTGCTTTTCCGTTCACCCAGGCAACATCACAGTTTGCCTTCCACCATCCCCTTCTTGGGGGAGTCCAGGTCTTTGAAGTCTTTAAGACCACAAAGGAATCTTGGTAAGAAAGACTTTCAGCAGCATCAAGCTCCGATAACTCCATCCGTCTCCTCACCTCAAACAAAGTCATCTTACCCTTAAACAAACATTCATTTCAAAAATTCCAAAAATTATAAAACAGAGAGACCATGAAAGAAATGAATTATACCTTCTCCAAATTTCTCATGCATAGCTTCCGAGGAGGGTTAAAACACATTTCAACCAACTCCGAAATATTTGCCACTGGCCAGGCATCCACCCTTCCTCCCCACCTGCTAGAGAAAGCCAGAGCTTTGAAACCTGAGCACTCTTTGAAGAGGTGCAAGAATCTCTACTTGCATTAGATAAAATTCTTCATTTTTTATTTGTAACCTTTATAAACTGTCATAATTACCCATTAACTAACTTTTTTTTAAGCCCGCCTTTTCTTTTTCAGTTTTCAAAGTTATTTTTTAGTTAGTTTTCTCTTTTTCCCTATTCTGAACAACCTGAATAAGTATTAAAGAAAAAAAATTTTCGTCTTCTTCCATCTTCTTTTTACAGTAAGTTTGTTTCTTTCTTTTTGAACTTTTTTTATTTTCTGTTCTTCCATTTGCTCCACAACCAGTCGGACTTTTCATCTTCAAATAAAACCTCCACAATTTTTGAGATTCTTATTATAGTTGCTCTGCAATTTTTTTCTTCTCTTCTTCCCTCTTATTATCTTCTCTGCCGGTTGGTAATTAATTTATTTTTCGTCTTTTCCCCTATTCTTTTCTCTCATTTGTGATTGTCAGGCAAATTTAGAGTTTAATTTATTGTGAGAAGTTTGCACTGAAGAAGGTAAGTAAATATTCCAATTTGACTAAAAAACATGTAAATTTATTTTCTTTCATAAGTGCTTGATGAATTTTTAATTGATAGTTTGTGATTTTATATTGCAAATTAGGTAGGCAAAGTTGTTTATCATACTCAAATCTTGCCCGCAATACATTTGTATTGATTTAATCATGGAGGGTGAAGGTAAGTACTATGATAATGTGTGATTGTATTTGTCATTTTAAGTACATTGAGTGTTCATGTGTTTGTTTTGATGTCATATGCTGTTGTGTATAATAAAGTGTTCAATGTGGGTGGTTTATGTTTAGTTGTTTCCGTTTAGAAATGGACAATGTAGAAAGTTTGGTATATGTTGATATTTGAATATATTTTAAGGATTTACCCCTCACATTACACGGGTTATCCCGCATTAATACGAAGTCAAAGGCAAAAGCTAATTTAGTGTTTCTACCTTTTACCCTGTACAAGGTATGTGATGAGGACATTGAGCCATACAGAGGAGGTGGTCCATATGATGGTTTGAGCTATCTAGGAGGTCATGTGACACATAATCGAGCCAAGCAATTCAAGAAGGCTTTGGAGCTTTATATTCAACAAGCATTGGATAAAAAGGCTGGTGAAGCTATGGATGGGCCTAGGACGTCTACATTTATTAATTTGCAAAGTTACATTAAAGAGTAGGCGTATATGGGCATGAAATTATCTTGTAATTTTGCTTATTAATTAAGGATATACTAGTCTTTTATATCCTATTCCTTCTAGAGTTTATTTCCATATTTGACAAACAATGTTTTTCTATTTAAAATGCCAAAATTTGGCTAGCGATAACATACAATAGAATATAGTAATTATTTTGAGAGTTATTCTTCTCTTTTTCTTTGGCTTGTCTAAAGAACAAATTTCCAACTTATCAATCAAAGAAAAAAACTTTGATTGTGGCGTTTATAGCAAGGTTTTTGTCTTTCTTATAGACAATGGGTCAAGTTTCTATACCAAGGTTCCAATCTCTCGTTGGGTTGTGGGTCGAGGTCAACTTCGTAACTATTGAACCATTGTAGAACGATCCATTTTGCTAGGATTCACATCAGTTGGTATCAGAGCACATATTCTACAGGTTCTATCTATCTTTAATTGTTCTTCGCAAATCAAAAAAAAAATGTAACCATTAAGGTTGCGATTTCCTCCTTGTTTTTTTTTTCATTTTGTTTAATCTTTGTTTCGCTTTTGTTTAATCCATAACCATTAGCATTCTTGCTTTGTTTTTTTTCTTTGTTCCTTGATCTTTGTTCTTTAATATTCGTCTTTTGTTTAAAACAAAAAGAAAAAAAAAGCCAAATCGCAGTAGCAGGTGACTGGGATTGCACCTGGGGTTGCGCATGGATAAGTTTGTGAGCTAGTAAAAAAAAAAAAAGCTAAATCGCAGTAGAAGACGCCTGGGATTGCGCCTGGGGTCACACCTGGACAAATCTGTGAGTACAAAATCACTTCTTCAAATTTTTCTTTAGATTATAGTTTGTTGGTCCTAGATGTGCTGTTTTGAACTAACCAGTCCTAGTGAAAAAATATATATATATATATATCACCCTTCTGGCCTTTTGGATTCATTCTATTTTTCTTTGTTCTATAATCTTGCTACAAACCTTAGTTAGTAATTTGATTTGAAATGTTGGATTGTGATTTGGACGTAGCCGTAGGTCTAAATTAAGTGTAAACACGAGTGGAGTGCCAATATTTAGAGTGAAACACGTGAGGGATTGAATTGTGAGGTCCATTATTAATTAATATTTGCATGTATGAAATCATGTCACAACAAGGCGAGACTTCTCAACCTAGAGGGCTTGAAGCTTCTAATGATATGAAAGCAATTATGGAGGCAATGACGGGACAATTTGAGCAAATGAGTGTTAGGATGGAGTAAAAAATGGATTTAAAATTTGATGGACTGGTGGAAATGATACATCGAGTGGAGAATAGGCAGGGCACACAACGAGGTGACAATCAAGACCTACCACGACCATAACATGGAGGCTATAGGGGTGGTCACCAATGGGCTGCCATGAGGAGAAAGCAGGTCAACCAACCTGGTTTTGAAGATGACTATGAAGCTGACATGGAGGAAGCACAAGAAGAATTCGGTAGAGGTCCATACTACAGGGACTATGGAGGTCGAGTGAATAGACCAATGTATCATGAGGAAGATGATGACTTGAGCAACATCAAAATGAAGTTACCATCATTCCAAGGAAAGAATGATCCAGAAGTGTACTTCGAGTGGGAGAAGAAGGTCGAGATGGTATTCGATTACCAACATTATTCCAAGCTTAAAAAGGTAAAACTAGCTGCTGTTGAATTCACTTACTATGCTATTTTTTGATGGGATCAATTAGTGACTAGCAAGAGATGGAATGGTGAGAGACCGATTAAAACCTGGGATGACATGAAAGCCGTGATGAGGAAGAGTTTCATTCCGAACCATTATCATAGGGATTTGTGCCAGAAATTACAAAAGCTTACACAGGGCAACAAAAGTGTTGAAAAGTACCACAAGGAGTTGGAGATAGCTATGATTCGTGCTAATGTGGTAGAGGATCGAGAGGCGACCATGGCACATTTCTTAAAGGGGTTACACCGTGAGATAGCTAACGTGGTAGAATTACAACATTATGTGGAAATGGAAGAGTTGGTGGACAAAGTAATTAAAATTGAAAGGCAACTCAGGCTAACCAAGCACACCCGTGGAGTACCAAGCGTGGGAACATATTCCAAACCAAATTGGAATAGACGTGAGAAAAGACCTACTTGGAAGGATATGTCTGTGGCACAACACGAGAAGCCTAAGAGGTTATGATGTGAGCATTGAGCGCTCTTCTTAGCTCGAGAACCTAATTGATGCGGAACCCCAAGATTAAAGAATCTGAAACCCCAAACATACAAGAAATATTGAACAGTAATTGGAAACAAGAACCCGCCCTACCAAACCCTTAGATAACTTGTATCTAAAAACGTGGATTAGAAGGCTAGGGAAAGAGAAGAATAATCGCCACAAAGTATTTCTACTTTGATAAGATAATTCAACTCCTAATGCAACAAGAAGAAGAAATTGATTCCTCACCTTGCAAGAACACTCCTGGGAGCAATAGGAAAATTAATTCTCTCAATTGATTAAAAACTCAAATCTGTCTTACAAAAGAATTGATCCCCCTTTATATAAGGACTAGGGTTAGATCAAGAATCAATCTAAACCATTAAATATTAAGAAAGTAATCCTAAGGTTGAAAACTAACCCTAAAAACGAAAATAGCAAAAATTACAAAACTGCCATTATAATCCGAAAATAGCTAAATTACGAAACTGCCATTATCATCCAAAAATAGCTAAAATTACGAAATTGCCATTCTAAGTTGTTTATTTTTAAAATTACGCCGTTTCGTCTCCGCAACTCTCGAGCATCATTACGACTTTCATCCCTTGGTTGGACAACATGCTTAAATCATCATTAGGCCTCGGAAAAGTGTTCAAATCATTTGGAAACTTGAATCGATCTTCATCCATAATTCTTTTCACAAGTCCAAGCATTCCCTCTTTGATCTTCTTAGCTCGAGAATGCGTCACTAGTCCACTTGGCAATGTAATGTCCTTATCACGAACATCCATGCTAGAAGAGCGCTCAATGCCCACATCAGGTTACGACCAGCTCTACACCATTTTTAGGTAAACCCAACACTTCAAATACACCGAGTCGTGATATTAAATGTTTTAAATGTTTGGGCAGGGGTCACATGGCTAGAGAGTGTCCTAATCGGCGTGTAATGGTTTTAAATGAGGGAGGTGAGTATGAGTCTGAGAATGAAAAGGAGAAGGAAGATGAGATGCCGCCATTGGAGGAAGGTGGCGATTTGGAGTTTGCCATAGCAGGGGATTCTTCTGTGGTTCGGAGAGTACTAAGTGTGCAAACTAAAAAGGGAGATGAATCACCATAACTTAACAATTTATTCCACACCCGCTGTTTGGTAAGTGGAAAGGCTTGTAGTGTGATCATTAATGGTGGGAGTTGTACCAATGAAGCTAGTAGCCTCATGGTAGAGAAATTGGGATTGAAGACCTTGAAGCATCCAAGACCTTACAAGCTGCAATGGTTGAATGATTGTGGTAAAGTGAAGGTAGTGAAACAAATGGTGGTTCCATTTTCAATTGGGCGGTATTCAGATGAGGTGATTTTTGATGTGGTACCCATGCATGCCGGTCATTTATTATTTGGGAGGCCATGGCAATTTGACCGAAAAGTGACACATGATGGTTACACAAATCAACATTCTTTTGAGTTTAAGGAAAAGTCTCATACATTGATGCCGATGACTCCTACTGAGGTATATGAAGACCAATTAAGATTACAAAAGCAAAGAGAGACCTATGGTGAGAGCAAATATGAGAGTATAGGCACGAGTGAGACAAAGAGCTCTAAAACACAAATGAGTGGGAAGAAATCGAAAAGTGAGCTTTTGAAAAGAGAAAAGAAACAATACAATTTCTTCGCGAATGAGAGTGAAATTAGGAAAGCTTTGACCTTGAACAAGCCAATGATGTTGCTTGTCTATAAAGAGGCCTTATTTCCTTCTAACGACCTTGACACTTGTGTTCCTAGTTGCATTGTGTCTGTTTTGCAGGAATTTGATGATGTTTTTCTCGATGATCTACCATGAGGATTGCAACCAATTAGGGGAATCAAACATCAAATTGATTTAGTTCTCGAGGCACCACTACCAAATCGACCAACCTATCAGAGTAATCCCGAAGAGAAAGAAAATCTAAAGGCAAGTCAATGAGCTTATGGAAAATGGATATGTTATGGAGAGTTTGAGCCCTTGTGCAGTTCTGGTGCTACTCGTACCTAAGAAGGATGGAACTTGGCGGATGTGTGTTAATTGTCGCATCGTCAACAATATTACGATAAAGTATCGCCATCCTATTCCTAGGTTAGATGACATGCTAAATGAGCTGCATGGTGCATGTGTCTTTACAAAAATTAATTTGAAAAGTGGGTATCATCAAATTAGGATGAAAGAGGGCGATGAATGGAAAACTACTTTTAAAACTAAATATGGTTTGTATGAGTGGTTAGTAATGCTCTTTGGTTTAACTAATGCACCTAGTACATTCACGAGATTAATGAATCATGTGTTGCATGCATTTCTTGGCTTATATGTAGTTGTTTACTTTGATGATATTTTAATTTATAGTAAGACACTTGACACACATGTTGACCATGTTAAGTCAGTTTTGCAGGTCATTCGAGCTCAAAAGTTGTATGCTAACCTCAAAAAGTGTTCATTTGCTACTAATAAATTAGTGTTTCTAGGATATATTGTTAGTGCAGATGGCATAGAGGTTGATGAAGAGAAAATCAAAGCAATTCGGGAGTGGCCAACACCTGCAAGTGTTGGGGACATTCGAAGTTTTCATGGATTGGCAAGTTTTTACCGTCAATTAGTGAAGGACTTTAGCACAATAGCCGCACCATTGACTGAAGTGATTAAAAAAACTGTAGGCTTTAAATGGGGAAAAGAGTAAGAGCAAGCCTTCAATCTTCTAAAAGATAAGTTAACTCAAGCTCCTTTGCTTTCTTTACCAAACTTTAATGCTACCTTTGAAATTGAATGTGATGCCTCAGGTTCGGGTATTGGAGCTGTCATGATGCAAGGTGGGTGGCCAATAGCTTATTTTAGAGAGAAATTGAATGGCGGAGCATTGAACTACCCAACATATGACAAAGAGATGTATGCCTTAGTTCGTGCTTTGGAAACATGGCAACATTACTTGCTGCCTAAAGAGTTTGTGATTCATACAGATCATGAAACTCTGAAGTTTCTAAAGGGGCAGCAAAACCGCCAAAGGCGACATCCCAAATGGGTGGAGTTCATTGAAACCTTTCCATATGTGATTAAGTACAAGAAAGGTAAGAACAATGTAGTGGCTGATGCATTGTCAAGGAGGTATGTTATACTTTCTACATTAGATGCTAAATGTTTAGAATTTGAGCTTATTAAAGAATTATATGAGCATGATGATGATTTTGGTAGCATCTTTAGTGCATGTGAAAAAGCAGCTTTTGGTAAATTTTATAGGCATGAGGGTTTTTTATTTCATGAAAATAAGTTATGCATGCCTAGGTGTTCATTTAGAGAGTTACTTGGGAGAGAGGCACATAGTTTTGGGTTGATGGGTCACTTTGGTGTCTTCAAAACATATGAGGTCTTGCATGAACATTTTTATTGGCCACACATGAAAAAGGATGTGGCGAGAATATGTGAGAAATGCATTACTTGTCGACAAGCTAAGTCTACCACTAAACCACATGGGTTGTATACGCCTTTACCAATTCCTACTCATCATTGGGTTGATATTTCCTTGGATTTTGTCTTAGGATTGCCGAGGACTAGGAGGGGTATGGATTCCATATTTGTGGTAGTTGATCGGTTCTCTAAATTGGCACATTTTATACCTTATAGGAAATCCGATGATGCATCGCATGTGGCAGATTTGTTCTTTAGAGATATTATTAGGTTGCACGACATGCCTAAGAGTATGTGTCCGATAGAGATGCTAAGTTTTTGAGTTATTTTTGGAAAACTTTGTGGAAGAAACTAGGTACAAAGCTTTTATTTTCTACTACTTGTCATCCTCAAACCGATGGTCAAACTGAGGTAGTTAATAGAACTTTGTCTACCTTGTTACGTGCATTAATAAAAAAGAACCTAAAAAGTTGGGAGGAGTGTTTGCCCGCATGTTGAGTTTGCATATAATAGAAGCATGCATTCTGCTACTAAATTTACTCCATTTGAAATTGTTTATGGCTTTAATCCTTTAACTCCTTTGGATTTGACTTCTTTGCCTATTGATGAAAGAGTGAATTTAGATGGTACATAAAAAGCTGAATTTGTCAAGCAATTGCATGAGAAGACACGACATCACATAAAGAAGCGAACCGAGCAATATGCCACTCAAGCCAACAAGGGACGAAAGAAGGTTGTGTTTGAACTAGGTGATTGGGTTTGGTTGCATATGCATAAGGAGAAGTTCCCGGAACAACGGCGTTCTAAGCTATTGCCACATGGAAATGGTCCATTCCAAGTACTTGAAAAGATTAATGACAATGCCTACAAGATTAATCTTCCCGGTAAGTATGATGTTAGTTGTACCTTTAATGTATCTGACCTTTCTCCTTTTGATGCAGGTGATGATTTGAGGACAAATCTTTCAAAATAGGGAGGGAATGATGAGGACATTAAACCATACAGAGGAGGTGGTCCATATGATGGTTTGAGCTATCCAGAAGGTCTTGTGACACGTAATCAAGCCAAGCAATTCAAGAAGGCTTTGGAGATTTAAATTCAACAAGCATTGTATAAAAAGGCCAGCAAAGCTATAGATGAGCCTAGGACGTCTACATTTCTTTGGCTTGTCTAAAGAACAAATTTCCAACTTATCAATGAAAGATCGAAGCTTTGATTGTGGTGTTTATAGCAAGGTTCTTGTCTTTCTGTTTGGATAATATATTTCCAAATTAATATTTTTATGAATAAAATATTATTTTGGAATTAAGTGATTTAAAAAGTCCCACATTGTTTGGAGATGCAAATAATTTGAAGTTGTGCTAGTATAAATACTCGTTTGAAAAGGAAGAAGTCCCACATCGAAAGTAAACGAGTCTCTTGAGAAATTCTTTACTTATAAAATTCAAGCTTCTTCAACACTAGAGGAGATCCCTACATCAACACAACTACAACATAGACAACTTAGTTTATTCTCTTTAGAATTTACTTCGAGTAGTCAAGTGTTCTTAGTTGTTTTTAGTTAAAATTTTTATTTAAAACTCCTTTGATCTGAAAGGCATTTGTAACCTTTTGATTATTTTGTTCTCAATAATTAATACAATTGTTTGAGTAGTTTGATTTAACTGGCGCACATTTTATTTTCTTTGGATTGTTTTAGATTCGAAGTGGCACGCCAGCACACTTGAGACGTGATTGTTGAGTTTTACACCAACATATATTTTGGCACGCCCGGTGGGACTGACAAGTTTTCAACTTAGAAGATGGTGCAGACTTGCTCGAAGACTCAGGCATCCGACACCCACTGCAGCATTAGTAGCCGAAACGTGTCGGAGGAAGTTGGAATGGAAAGGGAAGCTAGAAGGATTCCGGACACGACAGAAATGTCTACCCAGGATTCGATCCGGGAGCTTTCTCAGAAGTTGGAGACATACCAGGAGGCCCAGCAGCAGATGTTACAGGGAATCATGGACTTACTGCGCCAACAGGTGCAGACGACTCAAATTGCGTTGAATGATGCAAGGCTGACTAACGGCCAGGAGGAACAACAGGTGCAGGCCTTTCAGGCCGTACCTACTGGCAACTCGCCAAGAACTGAGGCACCGGCCTTTTAGGCCGGGTCCAGTTGACACGATGTAAGAGTTATGCTGGAACGACAAATTCAGCCTTTCATCCCCCCACCGGCTCGGAACAATGTTCAAGCCGGGGGCAAGTTGATAACCAAGGCCAGACCGTGAGGGATGGTCGAGAAGAACAAGTGACACAAGCTTTCCAGGCTGTACCCAACATACATGGAGGGAGAGCAGATGTCCAGCCACACCAGAACCTTCCAGCGCGGAATCAGATTCATGGCGGGGGGCATGCGGAGCATTTCGGACAGAACTTCAGGATTGGACACTATGATGCTCATGCCTACCAAGCGGACATCCACACCCCAGCAAGGAGGAACGGACTGAACTGGATGAACCATGGCCAAGGCATGGATTGGGAGGCCGTCGAGACCATCATCCAAGAGATGATGGGTCCTGCATTCAGAAGAACTGGACGACCGTCTTATAGGAGGCCGTACCCAGATGCTTTCGACCGGATTGAATTTCCCAGGGGATTCAGGTTTCCTGATTTCACTTTATTTTCTGGCGAGGAAAGACAATCTACCGTGGAGCATATAGGCTGCTTCACTATCCAGTGCGGAGAAGCAGCGGCCAATGACTTCCTAAAGCTGCGTTTGTTTGCTAATTTATTGACAGGTCCAGCTTTCACGTGGTACATCAACCTGCAGCCAAATTCGATCCATAGCTGGCAAGAATTGGAGCAGAAGTTCCACGAACAGTTCTACAGGATTGAGCCGGAGATTTCCATGGCGGACTTATTACGTCTGCGACAGATGGATGGAGAGTCGGTGCAGTTATTTATAACCCGGTTCAAGAAGGCAAGAATCAGATGTCACCTGGACATACCAAAAAGGGAGTTCGTCAAGTTAGCACAAGGCGGATTGAGCTCCAAGCTTTGGAAGAAGTTTGAGGGGACAGAATTCCATGACCTGCTTGAGTTGGTGTCTCGAGCCACTCGTTATGAAGGTATTCTGAAGGAAGAATACCAAAGGAAAAACTCATCCAGAGGGTCATACTACAAGGACCCGAATACTGAAATTCACTTGGTCGAAGATGAGGACCAAGAAAATGAGGATGGAACAATTGAGGTGGATGCGGCAGAGGTAGTAGCTACACATCCATATGTCTGCAAAGATCTTGCCAGACCAGTGAGGAGCCAGAAAGTTCCACAGCTGGTAATGAACGCAAGAAAGAATCATGCTGAACCAGAGAAGGTTTACAGTTTTGACATCTCCAAAGCTGACCAGATCTTTGACCACCTGCTGGCCGACAAGGTAATTAAATTACCTGACGGCCATATTTTACCTTCATCGGAAGAAATGAAGAAGAAGCCATACTGCAAATGGCATGGCATGTGGTCACACCAGACCATCAATTGCGTAGTCTTCAAAAATACTATCCAGACCCTGATCGAGAAGGGAACACTGAAGTTCCCGGAGAAAGGAAAAGAAATAATGGAGGTGGACAGCAATCCTTTCCCGTCGGCCGAAGCAAACATGGTTTCAGCCAATATTTCAGACTTGACAAAACCCAGAGTTTGGATTGATCTACGACAAACATCATCCGGAGGAATTTGGAAGAGAGACGTCAGGCTTAGAAAGGAGTATTCGGCCGAAAAGGGCGAATCTTCTTCTAAGGTGCTTTGTACACGGTGTAAGCACGAGGTTGAGGAAAAGAGAATAAAGCGTCCGGCCAGGAATCAGAGCCATAACATGGCAAAGCCAACACTGGTTAACCACAACCAAAGTTCTATTTTCCAACGTTTGGGACCGAAGTTGCAGAACAGATCGACAAAGCTGAATGATCGATACCAAGGGGGCAAGTTGAGCCCAATCTTCAAGTCACCTTTTCCATAAATCATCTGACAAGATTGGTGTCTGATAAGATCGAGAAGCCAATAACTTTTAAGCCGCCAATTACAGAGGTAGATCATTGGTACCGAATTGGACATAGGTCTTATCAACCGCCTACCAAAACTCAAAAGAGGCGAATGCAGCACCAACATGCCGAGGCAAAGAGATCGGCTGAAGGAACAAAGATTCCTGAGAAGGTCGTCGAAAAATGGCCCATAATGATCCAACTGGAAAACAGCAAAGATGATAATGTGTTGAAAGAATTGGAGTCACACCTCTGTGGTACGGAGGGAAGACTTGAAAATCTGAAGAAGTTGGCTACAGCTTTAGCTCAGAATGTCATCACTTTATCCAAAGCTTCGGGACCAAAAAAGCACCATAGTGTTTGGGTCAGGAAGCAAAGTGCTGAGATGATCTCATGCTTGAGAGACTTGGATGAGGATGTAGTGGACGAGGACATGATAGTTTCCTCAACTGACAAAGCTTTAACGGTTAAATTCGGAACAATGGACGAAGTAGCCATCAACATGATTACAACTTTGCCACTGACGTTTGAAGCTCATCCCAACCAGGTTAGTGTGATTGAAGGAGATGTCGTCGAAACCGGAGATGGCAGGGCAGAGATTGTAGAAGGGCCCAAGTATTCAAGGAAAAAATCAATTCAATCTGGCTCCCAACAGATAATGTTTGAAAAGCCGACTGAAGGGATGGCGCAACATTTGAAACCTCTGTACATCAATGCTTATTTCGATGGAGTACCTATTATAAGGTTTTGGTAGACAATGGAGCAGCGGTAAATATCTTGCCCGTTTTCATGTTAACCAAGCTATGTAAAAGTGAACATGATCTCGTCCCAACTGATTTGACAGTCAGTAACTTCCAAGGAGGAATCATTAAGGCTAAAGGAGTTTTGCCTATAGAGATTACTGTTGGGGGAAAGTCTACCATGACCGCATTTTTTGTGGTAGAGTCCAGATCCAGCTACAATGCATTACTGGGGCGGAATTGGATTCATGCAAGCTTGTGCATACCGTCTTCTTTACATCAGACATTATGGTTTTGGAACGGAAAAAAAGTTGAGGAGGTACAGGCCGATAGCCGGCCATTCTTAGTCAGTGCCAATACAGTTGAGGCTTGGTACTATGAAGAGGAAGTTGGTCTTGTCCAATTTTTTGGCAATAATAAACATGGTCGTCCTGCAGGGGTTACGGCCTAGAAGGATGTCAGGGTGCCTCATAAGATGGTGAAAGAGGTTTGTGATGAGTTGGCACGACCAACAATTGCCCAGATGTCAAAGCTGAACACAAAAAATTCCAATGAATGTACACCATAATGAAGATGGAAAAACAATGGCGGTCCATACCACTATCAGGAAACTTGTGGCGTACATGGCAGAAAAGAAGTTGGAAAATAATTCGGCCATTGATTTGGCCGAATGTATCATGGAGGATGACTCTGGGGTTGAATTGGAATTTATCTTTGATGATATCCAATTTGCACCAAAAAAGATGGATGACTCCACGGCCGAGGTCCAGGATCCATTGCTAGAAGTAAATTTGGGAACTGATGAAGATCCTCGGCCAACTTTTGTAAGTAGTCTTTTGGAGTTTGAGCTGCGAGCTAGAATCATTGAGCTTTTAAAGGAGTTCAAGGATTGTTTTGCTTGGAATTATCATGAGATGGCTGGTTTAGACAGGAAGTTGGTGGAACATTGTCTACCAATTAAAGAAGGATTTCAGCCATTTAAGCAACCACCAAGGAGAATGTCACCAGAGGTCATGCTAAAGGTAAAGGAGGAAATAGAGAGATTGGTCAAAGCTGGATTTATCTGGACGGCTCGTTATGTAGAATGGTTGGCCAATATAGTCCCAGTTATGAAGAAGAATGGGAAGCTCAGAATATGTATTGACTTTCGGAATTTGAATTTAGCTACTCCCAAAGATGAATATCCAATGTCGGTAGTGGATTTATTGGTAGACGGGGTAGCTAAGCATGAGATTCTTTCCTTCATGGATGGACACTCCGGATATAACCAGATTTTTATTGCAAAAGATGATGTTTCCGCAATTGGAACGTTCGAATGGGTCGTTATGCCATTCGGTTTAAAGAATGCAGGAGCCACTTATCAGAGAGCGATGAATGCAATCTTCCATGCATGATCGGACACCTCCTAGAAGTTTATATTGATGATGTCATGGTGAAATCGGAAGTTCAGCAAGATCACGTTGCCGATTTGAGGAAGGCATTTGAGCAGATGAGGAAGCACAAGCTGAAGATGAATCCTTAAGAGTGTGCATTCGGAGTGTCGGCAGGAAGCTTTCTAGGCTTTTTAGTTCATCAAAGAGGCATCGAGGTTGATAAAAATAAAGTTCGGGCGATCGTGGAAGTCAAACCTCCTCAGACTAAAAAAGAATTGCAGAGCCTTATCGGGAATATCAATTTCCTTAGAAGGTTCATTTCAAATTCGTCTAAAAAAATTCAAGCTTTTTCAGCTTTATTGAAGTTGAAAGATGAAGATGAATTTAGATGGGAGAGTCATCGTCAAGAAGCATTCAACCGCATTAAAGAGTATTTGGCCAATCCACCTGTTATTATGCCTCATCGTAAAGGCCAGCCACTCAAACTTTATATCTCAGCTGCAGAAAACTCTGTCGGATGTTTGCTAGCTCAGGACAACGAGCTTGGGAAAGAACATGCAGTATATTACTTGAGTAGAGTCCTCATGTCAAACGAGTTAAAATATTCTCCAATTGAGAAATTATGTCTAGCATTGTATTTCGCAGCAACAAAGTTACGGCATTATATGTTGCCGACTATAGTAATCATCATCTCCCAGACTGATCTTATCAAATACATGTTGTCAAAGCCTATCATCAGAGGGCGAATTGGAAAATGGACAATAGCTTTGTCAGAATTTGCTTTCAAATATGTGTCTCAAAAGGCGATGAAAGGTCAGGCCCTAGCAGATTTTTTGGCCGACCACCTTTGTTTGAAAGTAGAAAGAGAGAAAGATCCGATCGAGATAGCTTTAATTTCTCTTACACCATGGAAGTTAAGTTTTGACGGATCGAGAACTCTTACTTCTGCAGGAGTAGGGATCGTCATAGTCTCAAATGGGGAGAAAGACAAAATTTTCTTTCCAGCTCACTTTTGAATGTTCAAATAATCAAGCCGAGTATGAAGCTTTGATTATCGGTCTGGAAATTTTAAAGGAGATGGGGTCATCTACAGTCGAGATAATAGGTGACTCACTTTTGGCTTTGAAGCAGTTGACAGGTGAATATCAATGTCGTAGTTGGGCTTTATCACCATACTACATGGTAGCCGATTAGTTGATCCAAAGTTTTGACGATGTGGTTTTTCGGCATATCCCGAGAGAATTGAATTGGGAGGCAAATGAGATGGCTCAGATTGCTTCAGGAATCCATATTCCAGAGGAGTTGACGAAGAGGATCATCAACATACAGAAGAGGGATCTTTCGTCATTGCAATTGAGGAATGTGACGGGAGACATCTTTTGCATAGAGATTGATGAAAATGATTGGAGATTTTCGTTGGTTAAATATTTGGAGAACCCAAACGGGAAATCTGATAGGAAAACTCGGTTGAGAGTGGTGAAGTACATTTTATTTGATAAAGAATTGTATAAAAAAGGGCAAGATGATTTACTTTTGAAGTGCTTGGGCAAACACAAAGCAATGCTAGTGATGGCTGAAATGCATGAAGGTATTTGTGGAGCACACCAAGCTGGAACGAAAATGAGGTGGTTGATCAGGAGGCATGGCTATTATTGGCCAACTATCTTGTCCGACTGCATCAAGTATGCCAAAGGGTGCACGACTTGTCAACGTCACGGCCCAGTACAGCACATTCCGGCCGTACCGCTCAATCCTATAATCAAGCAGTGGCCTTTCTGAGGGTGGGCGATGGATTTGATCGAAAAAGTGTACCCTCCTTCTAGCAAACAGCACACATTTATCATCGTCGCCACTGATTACTTCACTAAATGGGTTGAGGCACGGCCGATGAAGTCAGTAAGTCAAGTTGATGTGATCAAATTCATCAAGGAAGACATAATCCACATATTCGGAATACTAGAATCCATCATTGCCGATCGCGGAATGGTATTTACTGGTGAAGAGGTGGAGTCATTTGCCAAAGAATATGGAATAAGATTAACTCATTCTACCCCATATTTTGCCCAAGCTAATGGTCAGGCTGAAGCAACAAATAAAGTTTTGAAGGGGATTCTTGAAAAGATGGTGGTTGATAATCCAAGAGAATGGCATCCTTTGTTGTCAGAAACTTTTTGGGCATACAGAATGTCAAAAAGATCAGGAACCGGCATAACACCGTTCGCTTTGACATATGGGCATGATGCAGTTTTGCCAATGGAGGTGACGGTAAAATCTTTGTGCGTTGCTTTGCAAAATAATCTTACCCCGGCTGAGTATACTGAGGCCATGATGCAAGAAATAGAAGAACTTGATGAAGTAAGATTGGCGGCCTTAGATCACCTCCAAATACAGAAGAAAGCCGTGGCACGTGCATACAACAAAAGGGTCCACTTCAAAAGTTTCAGCGAAGGAGACCTAGTGTGGAAAGTAGTATTGCCTATTGGATCAAAAGATCCAAGATATGGAAAATGGTCTCCTAACTGGGAAGGACCTTTCATTATTGCCGGAATAGTGGGAAAATGTGCATATCAACTCCAAGACGTCGACGGTTCAAAACATTTAAATCCGATCAATGGTCGTTTCTTGAAGAAGTACTATCCGACTAGCTGGGAAGCCCGAGAAATACCAGAAGGTGGAGATACTTCGTTTAATCAGAGTTAGATCCATATGCGTTGTAATTTTGTTTGATAAGTCAATAAATTTGGGCTGGGTATTTTTTACGGCCAATTACTAAAAATTCATTCAGTTTGATTAGCTGGTCAATCTAGGCCGCTAGTTATTTACTTGTCCTTTTGTCGAGTTGAGGTAGCTCAGACTGAAGTTTGAATGCTAGTTATTTTTTCTTTAACTTGGATTGCGACAGATTCAAGCTCGAGGCCGAAAGTTCACGGCTAATTTCTAAAAAAATGTGATTAAATTCAGCAGTGCAATACTTGAACTCAAATAAAGTTTATTATTCAAAACAAGACAATGAATACATAAAAATGTTTGAATAAACTATTTATCTCTAAACGCTTCATAAGAGGTTTTCTTCAAGTTATTCCATGATGCATTACAGCGCTGAATTATCTCTTCGGCTTGTGATTTCTTGCTCCTTGCTACTTTAGTTTCTTCCTTGGTGCGAACAAGCTTCTCTCGGATGGAATGAGCCTCAGTGGACAATTGCTTGGCGCGATCGATTTTTTCTTTAAAGTTAGCTTCTGCAATTGATAGTTTTTCTTTAACCCTTTTATTTCAATCGCTAGAGCGGTAGCTTCTTTTTTCTCTACCAAATGGTTAGCATGCATCGAGTTGAAGTCAGTCTGGAAGGTAGAAAGTGAAGTAAAAATGGTCTCGGCCTCCTCGATATCACATCGTACAGACAAGAAAGAGTCCATGTTTTGATCAAAAGAAGCATGAAATTCAGCAGCACAAGAACGAAGGATGTCATCTACTAATGAAGTCTTGCCGAGAATCTTAAACGATGTGAGCAGTTGGCTTCGGATGTCATCTTCGGTAAGGATATCGAAGTCCGATTCAAAGAAGCTGCTGACATAGTTTAGTGCTCGCTGAACTGTATCTGTCTCAGCGTCATCTGAATCAGCCTCATCGATAGCAGAAATTGCTACAGCCGGAGTAGGTGGGATTGGTCCAAGCAATTCTTCGACGTCAAGAAAAGTATCATCTCCAAGATCAAACTCGTCCAGAAAGGTTATATCATTCTGTTTTATATATATGATAAGCATAAGTTATCATAAACTAAACAACTTAGAGTATCAGGTTTTTAAAAAATAAGTACCTTGGAACTGTTCTTTGGAGGATCCTCTATGATGGAAGGCGAGGCTGAAAGAGATTTGTTACGCACCAAAATCATCTGAGAATGTGTGATCAAAGGAGAAGATGAGCTATTGCCCAAAGTGTGACTGACCTGTCAGAAACCAAAAGAAGTTCATTAAAACAATCTGGCATGCACAACTAGGAGAATAAACTGAAGATAAAGTACCTTTTTTGTAACAACATCAGGGCATATATCTTTTTGACAGAGACAAGTCACCACAAAGAGACGATACAATGGCCCTTTGGTCCTCAAAGGTGTGTTTTGGATTTTCTTGGTTTAAACTGATAGATATATCACATCTTTTCTTTTTCTTAGAAGGAGTCACAGGCTATATAGGTGATTCTGCAGAAGAGACTGTTGAAATGTTAACCTAAACAAGTTAAGCAGAGCAGAAAACTAGTTTGACATAAGGGACTTACCGTTATTTGGGGTCTGGCAAGGAGAGAGAGGTAATGACGGATTAGCTGGAAGCAAAGAACAACCATCAGACGCTTTAGTAGTAGGATCGTGTCTGGAGAAAACACGTGTAGCTACATCTTTGGCAGGGCACTGAAACATGGAGTGGGTATATTTTTCCCACCAATTGTCAAAGTTTCCAGTTACATTGGGATTGCACATGAAAGGAATGTACTTGAAAGAATAACTCGATCGTTTGAATGCAACATTTCCTTTTTCATACTCATCTATGGTAGAGAAGGATGGCCGATGAATGGAGCATTGATTGAATGAATACACCCATGGCACAGGGACAGCTTGACAAAGACCAAATTGCCAAGCAACAAGGTTCGGGCAGTAAACGTCCACGCCACATTGATTAGATTTAAACCTTCGACCAAAAGGAAGATCTCGGTTGAGTAATATGCTAGACCAAATTAATTTTAATGACTTCATTCGTGGAAGGTTGCTTTCTACACCTGAATCAGGTTTAAGTGCCGAGTCCAGCCAGGCAAGAAGGAATGAATATTTGGTTGGCTCAGTAAATGCTTCTGGAGCCCTATGACGGGTGGAGTAAAAGAAGTCAAAGCAAGTCGTGGCGGAATGACCCAACAAGCCCATATGTAGAATTTGCTGTCTTAGAAGAGTATTGGGCCAGCTAGTTGTGAGAGAAGGCCTCTTTTCTAGGAAATAAGCATGAAGCCAAAGCTGCAGTATCCAAAGGGGACCAGAATGGTGAGGATCCATATCGGACGTGACAACATTGTTTATTCCACGGTATAGATGACCGAGAATGAGTGGTCCAAATGTGTATGGTGAGCCAGATGCAAGAGCCTCTGCTATGTGGATATATCCTTTCGTTACCTGCACTGAAGCTACACAAAAGACGTACCTACATAGCCACATAAGGAGGAAGGCGAGATGTTATTTTTCTGAGGGTGGATTATCTTTTCCACGGAGTGTTTTCAAAAAATAACAGTAAGATGATTCTTGCTTTGGGAATTTAGCTTTTTCATAGCGTGGTAGTCCACTTTGAGTCGAGGGAGTAACTGATAGGAGTTCGCCATGAGGTCTGATGCCGAGGAGAGCTGCCAGATCCAACAAAAGTGGGTGTCATCATGCCGAACCGGAAACTGAAGGTGTGGTGACCGAAGACCAAAAACATAATGCGGCAGCTAGAAGACCTTTGTCGCATGGAATGTTGAGACATGACAGACGTATCACAGCATAAATTCTAGATTTTCGCCAGATGTCGCCGTAATGAGGATCCAAGCGATCAACCCATGAGATCCAATCTGAAGGCGTGACAGGCCATGATTTGAAAGGCTTGGGGTCTTTCCACTTAGTCCAGTCCAAGGTTTTCGAAGAGGATGGCAAAGTTCTGTCTGGTCGGGATTGAAATATAGAATCCACTTCTCGAGGCATTTTTTTTAAAATCGAGGTCCAAGGTTAAATTCTTTAAAAAGTGAATTCCTTTCGATCAAAAATCTATCATCCACGGCATCCTGGGAACATCTAATGGCGTGTTCAAGTTGTTCTACGTATGGAAGTTTGCTTTTGTCAGCAGCCTGCAAATAAAGTCATTCCATGATTCAGGTATCAATAATGAAGTTTGATTAAGTGCATTAGCAGGTAAAGTCATTCCTACACAAGTTTAGGACAGTGCATCAGGAGCCTTTTTATTTTGAATATTTTGGCCTGGGTAGGGTTTGGCCCGCATGTTTGCAATTTTGAAGCCGAATATCTGCAAATAAAAATTCAATTGAGTAAAAATATATACATATATATATATATGTCTTTTTTGGTATTGGTTTTATTGGTGTGGGAAACATATATAATTGCATGCAGGGGCATTTTCCAAGTCCAGTATGTTGTCAAAAGTCTGCTGCAACGATCCAGCAGTGTGCTCCAGCCCGCTCGTGAGCCCAGCAGGCGCCAGCCCAGCAGGCGCCAGCCCACCTCAGATCTGCGTTTTCAGCCCAGCGCGTTCCAACCCGATCCGCGCCTCTAGCCGAACTGCACAGCCCGCGTCCAAGCCTGCAGCGTGCAGCGCCTGGTCCAGGAAGTCCAGCCCGCTTTCCATCCCGAGTCACGTCCAGTCCGCATGCATCTTGCTGCCTAAGCCTGAGTGCCAAGCATTCCGCAAAAGCCCGCGTGAGCCCGCGTGTGAGCCCAGCAGCCGTCAGCTCGGTCTAGTACGCAAATCAAGCCTAGCAGCGCTCCGATCCAAGTCCCAAGCCCAATCGCTGCATTTTCCTCAAGCCCGCTCTAGCAGCGCTTTAGCCCGCGTGAGCCCGCGCAAGTCCAGCAAGCCCATCATCCAAGTCCAGCCTGCTCCAGGGCTCAGTCCAGCCCAAGTCCACGCCTGCTCCCACGGTTCAGCTCCAAGGCACGCGTGCATCCAAACCGATCCAATCAGCATCCTCCAAACCCGATTGCCGCACCCGTGGTTTCGGCACTGTGTATCTTCTTCTCCAAATCGCCAGCCGCCGCAACCCAGTCCTCGCAGCCGTGTGCAACGCTACTCCTTGTCGCCCACTGCATCGCCAGCCGCTGCAAGTCCGATCCTAGCCACCACCGCGAAACCAAACGTTGCCGCTGCAAGGCCAAACGTAACAAGTCCACGCCGCCATTGAAGCCGGAATAATCCACAGCCATTCATGCCGGGATAAGCTTCCGGCATATAAATATACATACATATATAAACAAAGAAAGAACACAAGAGATTTGTATATATGCATGAGTGCAGCAGGGAAACACAAACGAGCTAGATGCATGGCCGGCAGAGAGAAAATAAAATAAATAAAAAATGAGAGAAGGAACCGGTGAATGTTTACCTAATAATGGCACTGCAAGGAAGAGTTTCTAAGCAAGCATAGCAGTAGTTCGTATAGAAAGAGTTGGAGCTGGTGCAGCAAAAGGTTACAAATCAAACTGAAACATATGGCAGGGAAACATCTACTGATAAAAAGAATCAATGGATGATATATTTGAAGTTTGATGAAAGAGGTTGATCCACAGAACATATATGGAGATACATACACCCAAGAGTGTAACAATGGAGATTTTTCAGTTCACTTACCAGTAGATTTGTGCAGCACGTTGGGAGCGAGTTTGGAATCTGGTTTGGCGGCGTGGAGAGCACTGAAATAAAAGAAAACAGTCAAAGATTTTGGAGATAAAAGTTATGGCATAATTTTTTGAGAAACAAATGACATACAATGGAAATTACAAACCAAAAGGGGGGAGTTGCCGG
This sequence comes from Ochetophila trinervis, assembly GCA_003254975.1. NCBI lineage: Eukaryota > Viridiplantae > Streptophyta > Magnoliopsida > Rosales > Rhamnaceae > Ochetophila > Ochetophila trinervis. The sequence goes on from QANX01003914.1 coordinate 33,547, forward strand.
CTAGGTGTAATTGAGGGATTATACCTATATGTTATATATGTATATATTTATGGTATAAACTTAAATTGTGCAATTATGAAATTTAGAAGGAAAGCCTAGTCAAGCATGGAAGGTTGATTTTATTTGGAATCGAAATTTGCCTAGTATTTATGGAAGCTAAATTTTTGGCTAATTGGAATTAATTAAGTGATTGGGGCCAAAGAATTTGGAAAATATCTGAATATATGGATATGTATATTTGGCGAAGATGTTTGATTTGGACATAAGGCTGCACCAATTTAAGGAAACAATAAGCATCATTTGTGTATATAGGGACCGGGTGATTACACATTGAAATGGAAATTATATATAATTATATATATATATAATTTCTATTTGGCAGTTGGAAGATATAGCAAGGATTTGACGGCATTAAATTTTAAATTCCAAATTATGGAGATCCCATATGTTTTGATCCAAGAGTAAAATATGGGATATGAAATATTTTGGAAATTTGGGCACAATCTAAAGCTTGCCGTTGTTGATATGTTTATTATTGGGAAGAAGATCATATCACCAAATCTTAGATAGTGTGGATAGTTTTCTTCAAAAAAAAAAAAAATCAATCTTGCTTTGCAATTTTATTTGCTTCAACAAAATTACAAAGCAAGGGGGGCAATGTTTGGATAATATATTTCCAAATTAATATTTTTATGAATAAAATATTATTTTGGAATTAAGTGATTTGAAAAGTCTCACATTGTTTGGAGATGCAAATAATTTGAAGTTGTGCTAGTATAAATACTCATTTGAAAAGGAAGAAGTCCCACATCGAAAGTAAACGAGTCTCCTGAGAAATTCTTTACTTATAAAATTCAAGCTTCTTCAACGCTAGAGGAGATCCCTGCATCAACACAACTACAACATAGACAACTTAGTTTATTCTCTTTAGAATTTACTTCGAGTAGTAAAGTGTTCTTAGTTGTTTTTAGTTAAAATTTTTATTTAAAAGTCCTTTGATCTGAAATGGTTATTATCTTGTTAAATTTGTTTGAAAAGCTTTGATGAAATTAAAAGTGATTAAAATATGATAAGTGAGGAATGTGTGATGAATATATTCATATTTATGTGTTTTGCTTTGGTTCACCTTCTTGTTAATTAGTAGAGCTTATTTTGGATTATTGATGTGATTGAAAGTGGGTTAAAATGTATATATTTGTCAAGTTGACTTCTGAATAGCAACTGTATCAAAAGTGGCATATTTGGTGTAAATATGCTTTAAGAACTACATGTAGCTTGATCCCTATTAATAAGGGTATGTAGGTAGCTCAATTTATTTTTAGACTGAGTCCAGCTACGGAAAAATATATAATTGTTATATTTTATTTGGATGCTGAATTATCCTTTGAGATGTGATTACTGTGGGAAATGTTTGCTGGTAGATTGAATAAGGTATAAGAATGTTTTTCCTTGCAAGATTGTAATTATATGTATTTGAGGAATGTCAGAAAAACAGACGAAATGCTGCCGAAATTTTTAATAAAATTTCTGGCAGTGGAGAGAATTTTTCTGTCTGTTGGTTTTTATTATTTTAAATAATGGTTTAGTGGAGTTAAATGACTGCATAATGACTTAATAGAAATATTTAGTCATGCAGGTAGGATCTAGGTGGTTTGGGTCCTGTCAAAATGGCCATGACTGTGGCCTTTATGTCATCAAGTACATGCAACAGACATATGACCTCCAAGTAAGCGACGACTCCATGAAGTTCCAATCGTATATTACTTTATATGATCATTCTTTGCAATTTCTATGTTTTCATTTTTTTGTCAATATATATGACCGTATCGGGTGAACTGTGACATACTATTATTACTTTTACAGTTTGACTTTCAGATGGAAAGAGCATATATTGCATTGGACCTAATTGTTAATGGTCATAATAACGTATTGGGTTGACTGTATCAAAAAGCAATTGCATATGCTAAAGAGCGTTCGGTGGTTGTTGCCAAACCACCCACCATGCTCGCAAAAATAACTTCTCCTCCTTGTCGAAGGGCAAAACAGGCAAAAGCGGGCCAGAGGAACAAGTGATAACTTGGGGGATCATAATGTTTTTGTGATTTTTTTGTCATTACACATAATTAGGATGCTAGTTTAGGGTATGTTTAGGTGTTTTCAGATTTATTTTAAACTGAGATTACGTCATTTTGTATATTATCTTTCATTTTATATTATTTAGAACCTTCTTACAGTCCGTTTGTAAACTTGTTTTAGCTGTAATTACTTGACAAGTGATACAATCTAGCTGTGAGGCACTATTAAAATTATACACTTGCCCTAAAATACAGCAATATAGTATTACTGTCAAGAGTTAAAGGAGTTTAAATACATAAGCTTCTACCGCAGTTAACATTTCTATCTATAATTTTTTAACTTTACATAACATGGTAAAAGGTTGGGTAGTTGGATTCAACCGTTACATAATTCCAAAGTAAAAAACTAACCAATAACCCTAAACCCGCCACCATCGTCCCCATGAATCGTCCTAGGTTGCGTTGTCTATACTTGGGTTGGTTTGAAATGTTTCGTCAGATGTAAGGTCATTACATATTGTCTCCCACTCACCAGTGTGCATCAACTCATGCTTAATGAAGTCCACTGTCCTTGACGATTCCCAACCAATTTCTGATGCACTATCATTTAATGCAACACTGTTGGATGTGTTAAAGTCTCCATAATTTTCATCTGCTGCTTTTTTTAAACAAGTCCGCTTCGTGTGAGCAACCAGTTTGCATTGACTGCATCGTCATTCTTTTGCCTCATTTGTCCAAGCAGTTACGCCACTTATGGTATTCACTACAATTGGATCTCTTACAATGTTGTGTTTTCCTTTTCTATTTCCAATTGTTAATTATGTTTCGACAAATACCCTTGCAACTTCTTCCAATTGACTTGCCAAATTAAACATTTCTCTTTTAACCACTTCATATCCTTCTTCCATCTTTGATCCAAACAAACATATCTTGTTGCTAATTACACTTAAGGAGGCATACCAAAGCGATGTTGCTACCTCATTTAATAATTCACCTACAACGCACTGCTGTTTAGTTCCCTCTATCTTTGCGTCCTTTCTCCACCGAGGTATAATAAATGATTCAAGAATTTTATCAAGATGCTTCTGCTTCATGATGTACAGTGCATGACTACATGGAATGCCAACACTGTCAAACAAGTTACATGAACATTGTATATGGTTATGTTTATCATAGTAAGTGACACTCCATTTGGACTAAGGTTATCTAAACTTAGTCAAGCTGTACATTCTCTTGTCTCCGTATTCGACGCAATCATTTTTTATCAACAATGTCTCATCCTGTAGCTGGAGCTGCAATTTCTTATACACTTTCCTTGTGTATACTTCTCCTGCATGTTTCTCATAATGCTTGAGGTGTGTAATAGGCAATGGAATTGTAGATTTACTCTTAACATCGTCGTGCACCTCCTTGTTCCGCACCTGTGATATTGCCCAATCTACCTGCATGATGAACTCATATAACTTCAATCTACCTTTCACGTAATTGTTCATACATAAATTCATGCTCTCACATCTTTGAGTGCTACGCAAGCCAATAAAATTTTTTCCCTTCATGAATGCTTTGGCCCATAGTCCACGTGTTTGATGCATCTATTTTTATCCATTCATTTCCATGCAAAGAAAATTTGTCCACCATGCGAGACCAGCAAGTTTGGAACTCTTCCACACTGTACTCTCTCATCATGCAATCAGTGAATGCCCGTACCTTGTCTGGATCATGTAAATTTGCTTAAGCATTTCTCTCAATATGCCATGTGCATAGTCGGTGGTTCGAGTGTGGAAAAACATCTTGAATTGCTTTTCTCATCACCTTATCTTCATCAGTTACCACTGAATTTGGATACTTATTATACATAGCTTAGAGGAACGTATTCAGTACCCACGTATATGTTTCTACTGATTCATCGACTAACAACACCATTCCAAATATGCATGTCCTGCTATGATGGTTTATACTTACTAGTATCACTAGTGGCTTCCCATACACGTTAGTTTTGTAAGTTGCATTGAATGCCATCACATCCCCTAAACAATGTAATCAAACCGAGATATTTAGTCCACCCAAAATATATTTGCAAGTCTATTTTTCGAGTCAACTATGTGCTCGAAGAATAGATCCGGATCTATCTCCTTCCTAGTACGAAAGTGGGCGATCAAACTTGATGCATCCGTTCCGTATATACCATAATTGCGGTCAATTGTAAATTTATTGTGCAAATTTTCAATGTGAACCCGACTCGATTATATCCTCCAGCTTTGTCCACCATGTAGTCCATTATTTTAGATGTTCCAATACCAACATGGTGCATGCCTCTGGCTTATGCCAGATAGGGATCTTCAACTGATCGGTTGGATCGAAGACATTGTATTTGGTTATCATGTAGCAAAGGATGTGAATGGCCATGTACAAATTTAGTCACTATCCAATTGAATTTTGACCTAATTTTAATGACACCAAATAAAGCTAGACATCCTACTCGAGTTAGTGCCCTTGGTTCCCTGTTTCTATAGTTTATTTTGTTCCACACGTGGCTTCTATATCCTTCCTTATCACAAAACCATATTCATTTATGAATTTCCCCGTTACAATCCTTTTTGACATGATGCTTGTGCAAGCCGAATTTCATTATTTTGGAATATGTTGAATAAAACTCATTTGCAGATTCAATCGACTCAAGTTCTTCACCGATCATGTCTTCAGTAGACAAAGAACCATATTTCTTTCTATCTTTGAATTCCATTTGTACATGTTCGCTGTTCAAACTCATTGAACCTATATGCATTTGATCATCATCTAATCCACCGATGATGACTTGAGATGCACTATTTGTGATTGAATTATTGCAATCCAAATTTACTTAACTTGGTCAACTTATTTGAACTATCCACCCATACGATCATCCACTTAATGTCTCATGATCCACAAATATGGATTATAATAGACTAAAGTTTCATGAAACGGTCAAAATATATTTACAATTTAAGTAACACTAAATGAACACACCAAATATATTTATCATTGCAGTATCAATTAAATTGAGTTTCTACTCAATAATAATACCCCCACAATAAGATTTTAAAATTCAATACCTAAATAGTATATATTCATCGTTCATATGTATTTCTTAGCTCACTATACGTTGAAAAATAAATTTTTTTTTCTAAATACCTCCTTGTTGTTGGAAAGCTATGCGTTTCGCATCCCACGACATTTGATATTTGGAGGTGCTCAAAATTCAAAAATCAAATTATGCAATTCGGTCATCAAATGGTTTCGATTTAGTAGTCTGATGGAGGGACCAATACAGAGAAAATAGTTGAAAATAACATGATAGAGAAAAAAAGGGGATGTTGGTGAGGCATTAATGACTGCTGTTGGTCAGTATTTCTCTTTACTTGCTCTTACATTTATTACAAAATGTAGGACTATCAACCTCACGTGATCAACATTATTGAACAATAAACATTAATAATGATTTCATGGTATAATTCATTTATGGCACATACTGTACATGCTCGAAAGCTTTATCTCGTGTTGTCCACGGGGCACCCTGTACCTAACTACAGGATTCAGATGACACAAATTGTTTGTGTCTTTTCCGTATACCCCATATATAACCGCGAGGAACTTTCTCGTTACACCGAGGTAAAGCATCGAATTTGTTTACAGATTAGCCCCGTATGATACGTGGGGTACTCTGCACTACAAAATGGGATGCAGGTGACACAATTGTTTGTGTCTTAGCCTTATATCCCATATATAATTGTCGGAGCCCCGCTGATACGGGCATCATAGTGCCATATTCTACCATTGGAGCAAAAGATGATGATGCGGGCATCATAGAGCCATATTCTACCATTGGAGCAAAAGATGATGATTTAAGCATGATGTCCAACCAAGGAATGAAGGTGGTAATGCTGCTCGGGAGTTGCAAAGACGAAACGACATAATTTTAACCATTTTCATATTTCAATGGCGGTATCGTAATTTAGCAATTTTCGGATTATAATGGCAGTTTCGTAATTATTGCTATTTTCAGATTACAATGGCAGTTTTGTAATTATTTCTATTTTCGGATTATATTTATTTAGGGTTAGTTTTTGGCCTTAGGATTACTTTCCTAATTATTTTATGGTCTAGATTGAACATTTTCATATTTCAATGGCGGTTTCGTAATTTAGCAATTTTCGGATTATAATGGCAGTTTCGTAATTATTGCTATTTTCAGATTATAATGGCAGTTTTGTAATTATTTCTATTTTCGGATTATATTTATTTAGGGTTAGTTTTT